>ML791378.1:127028-153434 GCA_009831015.1 Picea engelmannii
TATATGCTTTATTGTTTTTATTAGAATTATTTGATGATCTTGATTGTTGATAGGTTATTTGAAACATTACGAGAAGACCTCCTGTAAGGGAGCTATTGTTTTCATGCCTACAACAACTAAGTCTTTTTAAGTGTATTTATTTTGAATGCATGAGTGTTTACTTGATGTTCTTGATTGTTGATAGGATTTCTGAAACATCATGAGAGGACCTCTTGTAAGGGAGCTAGTATTTTCTTTTCTGCAACAACTAAGTCTTATTAAGTGGAATGAAAGAGTTAGGATTTGATTGAATTTTCTTAGATTAGAGTTAAATTCCTACTCCTACATATATTTTTTTGGCATCATCACAAGCTTACAAGAATCCCTAGTTGATAATTAAATGAAAGAAATTTAAGCAATTGAATTGCCCAATAGTCATAACCAACTATATCCTAGCTACGTCTCCCAACATGTATGAACTCATCAATGTTATCAACAATGTCACTATTTGTTTCATAACATGAAGGGTTTGAAACATTTGAAAATTCATTCTCCTCCTCCTCATTTCCTTCATCATAAAGTAAAGCATCATCAAAAACTAGGGGAGGAGGGCAACTTATTGTTTCTTCTTGTGCAAGGGTTTCGAGGACTTTGGCATTTTCAGCATGTGTTATTGTTTTATCCTCATGGATTGTTTCTTTGCCTTCGATTGTAAAACAAGGAATATCCATTTCGTTCAAAGCTTTCATTTCTCCTTCATTTTCTGAATCGAGTAACAAGGTGTCATAGAAATCCTAAAGTGGAAATAAACTAACCTCATCTTCACTTTGTTGTGCAGGAGAAACAGGTTCTTGGATAACCTCATCAGAGGTAGGAGCACAGGTTGGTACTTCATCATATTGCTTAGGTTTTTACTCCTCAATCATGTCATCATTCTCTTGGTCAAAAACTTGTTCCCTTCTCTATTGTGGATCTTCAACAAAGGTTTCAAGGGAAACTAGTTTTATCAAGCTGAGAGTGTCCATGGTACGATCCTTGGTTCTGGACGAGGAGAGATTTTTCTCGATTTGAATGGACATGTTGTAAGCTTCTACATTTTTTTTTGGATCCCTTTTACTTAGGAGGAAGCTTAAATGCCCTAGAGTGAAAACCCTCAATATATAGTGTATCAATGACCTAATTTACTTTTTAGGTCATAAAAAGGCCGGCAAGGCCATAATATCAAAATCATAATGTTTTTACATTAAATTGTCAGTAAAAACCCTAATTAAGAAGAAAAGAGAGTAAATTCCCCTTCAAGGGAGGCACTATCCCTTTCTAGGGAAAATGAAATATCCAGGAGCAAAACATTAGCCCCCCAGGGGCCTCTCCAACATGTCACACATGCCACTGCTGCCCAGTATGCCTCCAAAATCATACATGAAGCTAGATGAAGTCATGGTGAATATGGGGATGTCCTAAGCCTTCAAAGTCTAGCGTTCCACTAAAAAGGGGTCATTCCACCAAGGTCTAGTCTTGCCGAAGTGTCTCTGGTGGAACGTCCTCTTCCTCTTAGGTGCAAAACCTCTGATCAAGCTCTGTCTTGTCTCTGCCCCTTGATGGGGTCTCAACATACATATGGTGGGTTCTTCAGCCACATGGAGGTCCAAACTGGTCACCTCCCCATGTGTACTAGTCCAAATGGTACCTATCCATTGGGCATGGTCTTGCACATCAAAAGCTACGCCCTCCATGGGCTCATCAGTCACAAGGATCATAGCAATGTCAATCACATCTCATCATCAATATTATTAAACATATGAATAAAACCCCTAATACATCAGTCAATAGCTCAAAGACATTACAAAAACCTGCAATACAAGATTGGAGAAAAGGACAAGGCATCCTATTGGGATAGTGTCCACAAGAAAAGGAAAGTTTCCAGAAAGATCTCATCCAAGCCATGCAAGTGAGGTGATGTGGTTACGGGATGTCCAAACATGTGGGTGCAGTGAGGGCCAAGGATGCATAATTTTTACCTATGGGTGCCTTTGTAGAAGGTGAGTTGTACCTATCATGGATGCATTTTTTCCAAGCCCATTCTTGCCTTTATTCTTTTTATTCTTGTTTTATTCTTTTATTTTCCTTTTTTGTTCAAGAACTAACCAGGGGACATTGCCTTGGCATGGTGACCAGAGCTGATAGTGTTACCCACAAGTACTTTCATAGAGATGAGAAGGTTGGCTCGTGATGAGACCTCCTTTCCCTTGGCCATGCAACCAAAGGTCACTTCCCTGTCGTGGTAACCAGACGGTGGCAATGTCATACTTTTAGGTACCCATGGACCTAATAGGCTGGCTCATGATGAGACACCCTATCCTCTGACTAGGTCTTGTTTTTTTATTTTCCAGGTCCTTCTTGTCTCTTGCTGAGAGGATTTTTACTGCCTTCTTGGGGATCCCTCGGTGAAGCATCTCAAGGTTTTATTTCTGGGATTTTGTCTTTTACCAGCTTATTTTACCTTCTGGGCCTTTAGCCCTTTCTTCCCACAAGATAAGGTGCAATCCTGCAAATAGGTCAACCCAATTCCCGGACAAGGGGAATGGGATAAATGAGTGGGAGATAATATGAAATAGTGATGCTATGATGGGAGTAGATGATGGATTTTCATAAATTTTCCCAGTGGAAAACCAAGACCTATGAGCATAGGCTTGCTAGGGCACCCTGTCAATTTCCCCAAGCATGGTCAAGTGGGCTAATGTAAGATCCAAGTAGTTGTTAGAGATAAAAGTAATCTTATGCATATATTTAAATGTTTTCAATGATCAAAAGTGACACATACCATGATACCTGGACCAATTACCTTATGGAGCAAGAAAATCTTCTGATACAGGATCAAGTTGATGGTGATGGATGTTGTTGCTGCTGACACGACAAGGATGATGAATGAAGAAAATGTGGGCCCTCCAAGGTCATGCTCAGATCAATCATGCTCTCAGTACTCCATGTCTAGGACCAGAGGGCCTCGAGACATGATCTCCTAGTTATCCCTAAAAAGTGGGGATAATAAACTGCACAGGCTCAAACACAAGGAAGGGAACTCGCTGACAAGTTACACACTCTAGCAAGAGATATTGAAGAAGCATGCAAAGCATAGGTGTCTTGGCACGAGCCACATGTCATTATTTGGGGCCTGTTGGACGCATAACCATTTTGGAGAAAAGACTATTTTTTGGGAGAGAAGCAAGAAGGGAAGAAAGGACAACTGGAAGGAAAAGCAGCATGTGTGAGGGAAGCATGCGAGGTGAGTATGCATGGGAGACCTAACTAGATTAGGTTTAGGGTTTTTGCAATATATTGTAATGGTTGATGAGCCAAGAGGGGGGATATAAGTAGTACTTATGAGGTCTAAGAAGAAGAGAGAGAACCGGAAGGGGTACCAAAGTTGGAAAAATACATAAAGAGATCAGTAGTACCTAGGAGGTAGAGATATTCTGGAAGTTGTAAGGTTTGTATGAAATGCAACAGTTTGTAAGATGGTGAGCTATAGAAGAAGTGAGCAACTCGATCCCGAGAGTTATATCAAAGGCTGAGGATCTTAGTGCGATCTAGTAATCCTCACAAAGATCGGGAAACCTATTGATATTGTAAGATCCAAGATTGTAAATGCGTGTGGCACGACATATTTCTAAGCCATAATAAAGAGCTTGAGAGCCACATATTTGTGAACATAGCTGAGGAGGGGGTGAACCACGATAAATATTGTGTTATGTGATTGAATGTACACATATCTATTGTTGTTAAGAATTAAATGTTAGATGAAGGAATGAAGAAACTAGTAGATCTGATACTCTACATGCATGAATAAGAATGATTTTTTTAATCAAGAGGTTATACTAAATAAATAAATATCACAGGGTACAACCACAAATCTCCACTCATTTCTAGGATGCAAACATTTGAGTATTGCATCCGCCCATAGATCTATCGCGGGTGAGACTACATAGTAAAACATGTGTCTTGCATTGCCTTCTGGTTTACCAAGGGGGGAAATAGTTTTAGAGGGTTTTTGTTGGAAGATTGTTAAATATGAACCTGGATGAACTTATGACAGTAAGGTAAGATCAGAAAAGATAACTAATAAACTAGAATAGATGTCCAACACTCATGCATATTGGCATAGCCACATGAGAAATTTCAAGAATATTATAGAAGGCTCAAAAACCTACCACAATTTAGGGTTGAGGAAGTAAAAAAGCTACCCCTAGATGGATAATGGGCTATGTTAAATACCGTCCCACTAGGAGGAGAAAGGGTTCCATTCTATGTTATCATATTTAGTTTCACAATCAAGAAAAGAATCTAGGAGTGGGGAACTGTAGAGAATAACAGAGGGGTTAATGTTATATAGTAGCCTAATAGGCCACAGGTGTCAGGTAATTCCATAGAGAATTCCTTCCCCATTGTACTTGCATTATTTCTATACCAGAAAAAATAGAGCAAAGTAGCCTCACCTTCTAGATATGTTTTCTCTCGTAAGGGTTTCCCATAGAAAATTGTTGTGTTATCTTGTGGATGGTGTGTGATTGTACTTTAATGTTCTCTATTTTCCACATTTTATCTATTTCAAGCATCAACATAAAATCATAAACTAAATATTATTGAATTTAAAGGAATTTAACCTGCATAATTTAGATTTCATTTTATTTACCATATCTTATGTGATGAAGTGTTCCAGTGGAATATCCACGTTAATTTACAAATCATATTGGTATCAAACTATGTTTTCCTTTTGGGTATTTTTGAGAAGTTGTAGGATCTAGGAATCCGATTAAAGAGAAGTCATAGAAACCCTATCCATGGTGGACGATTCTTTTCATAATAACCCTTGAGATCAAGAATAAGAGAGATCTGAGATGTTGGAAGTTTAATATGTTGACACTAATTGCAATATGAACCTCCTCATGGAGGCTCTAGCATGAAAGTTTGGACCGTTTGAAGATGATGAAGGCTCTAACATAGAGATTAGATCGGAGGGGAAATCGAGATATTAAAAAGACTCAAGAAAGGAGTCATAGATAGAATTCGAGAAAGAGTATCCAAGTTCGAGTGTCATGAACCCTTCACAGTCCCTATTCAAGATGGAAGTAAAAATGTACATAAATCCATGACAAGGTGAGATCAATGCATTAAAACTAAATCATTGGTTACCACAACTAGAATTCTATTTTACCATTCACCAAATAGATGAAGAGCATAATATTTCATTTTCTAGATTGGAGTGAGAGGGCGATGCTTTAACCTGGTGGGAAATACAAAAGAAAACACTTAGGTTGGATAGTGATCCACTAGTAACCAGGTGGGAGGACTTCAAAATCCTCATCAAGTCCCATTTCTACCCTATCAGGTATGTATAGGACCAGTGGATCTGGTGGCACTACTTTAGGTAGAGGTAGGGGCAGAGTGTACAAGAGTACACCACTGAGTTCAAAATGATGGTCATCATGTTGAGTATCTCTCCCAAGAACCCATGCATACGTATCAAGTATCTTGGGGGTTTACACAATCATGTACAAAAGAAGGTGATGCTCTTCAAGCCAATGCTATTGGATGAGGCAAGTGTATAGGCACAGTACCTAGAAAACATATGTCAAATAAAGGGGCAACCAAGTGGATCAAAGAAGAAATGACACTATGAATATTCCAAGGAGGGGAAGAAGAAGTGTAAAGGGGGGGAATATAAGAACACAACAATCACTACACATTAGTCCAAATATCCCACCAACCATTGTAATCATTGCAACATTGATGGCTACACCGAGGAAAAGTGATGAAAATTACATCTGGAGTTGAACCCGAAGAACTTCAAGAAGGATGGAAAGAAAAAGAACTTTTTATCCAAGATTCAAGAAATCAGGTTGAAAGTAGGTCGGGCGTGGATGAAAATATTGTTTGCACATCTCTGCAAAAGGAGGTGAATTGAGTAGCCTTCATCACCAAGAAGAGAAGGAGATGACCAAGCTCTTCCACGTCACAAATACCAAGATATATGCTATGTTCGACTCTGGTTCACAGGATAATCTCATAGCGATGAATCTGGTTAGAAATATTGGATTGGAGGCTCACTATCATCCTAGCCCCTATCCATTGGGTTGGTTAAACAAGGATGCAAATATAAAGGTAACAAAATAGTGTAAGAATAAATTTTCTATAAGTTTTGATTTTATTGATGAAGTGGAATTGGCCGTAGTACCCCTTGATGTATGTGGAGGAGTGTTTGGAAGTCCTTACATGTATATGAGGGATCCAATATTCACGTGGAGAGAAAACCAATACTGGCTTATCAAGGATGTAAATTGCTACATCATCAATGTTAGAAAAACAAGATCGCAGAGTAATAAAATAAAACAAATGCGGAAATAAAACACAAAATATACACAATACAATAGAGACATAGATATATGTGGTTCACCCAGTGTGGGATACATCCACCAGAGATATTTCCAGGTCCTTCATTTTTATTATCCAGAAAAATGAAGGGATAAAACCTATAGCACACCCGTTGTAACTTCCTCTTCTTTCTCTCACAGTCTCCTCCCTCATCATACAATATTCCCTATCACACACAACCGCAATGCAATTCCCTCATAAAATAGGGTTTCCTTCTACGAAAAACATCCCTAACATAACTTCTACCATCGTATTTGTGACCTTACAATGAATGGTCCATATTGACTACGAAATTAGAATATTTGACAAGGTAATTTTTCCCAAAATTTTTCTTTGGGGGCGTTTCCCACCAATCCCCCACTAGGGGGGCTCCATTAATTTTTACCAACCCCCTGGACCCCCCTAAGCACAATAGTGGGGCAGGAATCCCCCCCACACCCCCCCATCAAGAAATGAGATCCAAGAACGATTGAAACAAACCTCTGAATTAGGAAGATAATCAGGATCCACAACCAACAATCTCCCACTTGGAGAGTGATCATAACAAATCCACTGTTGTTGTACCTGTTGGACTATGATTCACCTTAGACCTAGAAAATTTCTCATCTTCACCTTCATACTTGAAGGACAACTAAAACTGAGAAAGAACTTAGTTTCTCCCTGGTTACTACCTTTGTTAACATGTCTACAGGATTATGGCTAGTATGTATCTTTTCCAACTTCAAATGTCCATCTTCCAAGACGAATCATATGAAATTATACCTGAGTTGTATATGCTTAGTCTTACAATGTAAGGATAATTTTTTTGCAATATGAATGACACTCTGTCTATCATAGTACAACCTTTTATTCTCCTGCTTCTTTCCCAATTCCTCCATAAACATTTGTAACTAAATCATCTCTTTACTAGCCTCTATAGCAACAACATACTCTGTTTTTGTTGTTCAAAGTGCAATAACCTTTTGCAATTTTGAAATCCAACTTACTATTGTTCCACCTACAATAACAACATACCTTGTTGTGCTCGTCCTGCTATATTTATCACCTTCCATATCTTAATCAATATATCCTTGTATAATAGTGTCTAAACCTCCAATACATAATGCATGAGTACTATTACCTCTCAAATACCCAAGAATCCACTTTGTTGCCTCCCAATGTTCTTTACCTAGATCGTTCATATACTTACTCACAACTCCCACTACATGTGCAATATCTAGTCTTTTTCACACCATAGCATACATCAAGCTTCCAACTGTTGATGAATAAGGGACCCTAGACATGTATTCTATCTCCTCCTGGGTATTGGGACACATTTACTTGGTTAATTTGAAATGACTAGCCAAATGTGTACTAACTGGTTTTTCATTTTTCATTATAAACCTCTCCAACACCTTCTCTATGTACTCACCATGAGACAATGTCAATTTGTGATTTTTCTTGTCTCTTGTTATTCTCATACAAAGGATTTTCTTTGCAACACCCAAATACTTCATCACAAATGAATTAGATATTTTTTTTTAGCACATTTATATCATGCATATTAGACCCTGCAACAAGCATGCATCTACATACAATAGCAAGATAATATATCTTCCATTTTGTAGTCTCTTAAAATAAACACAGTGATCATAATGACATCTACTATAACATTGTTCTGTCATAAACCTGTCAAACTTCAAATACCATTTCCTCGGAGCTTGTTTTGACCAGCATACAAAGCTCTTCAACCTGCATACCAGCTTCTCCTTCCCTTTGACCTCATAGCCTTGTCGTTTTTGCATATAAATCTCTTCATCCAAATCCACATGGAGAAAATATATTTTTACAGCTAATTGTTCAAGATGAAAATCTTCTACTTCCACACGACTTAAAATAGTCCTAATTGAATTCATTTTAACAACAAGAGAAAATATTTCATCAAAATCTATACCTTTTTTTTGTGAAAACTCCTTTACAACAAGTCTATCCTTGTACCGCTTTTTGCCTTCATCTTCTTCCTTCAACATGTAAATTCATTTATAATTCAATGCTCTTTCTCCTACAGGAAACTGAACGAAGTCCCAAGTCTGTCTATTTCCCAATGAATCCATTTCCTCTTTCATGCCTTTCTCCCACTTCTTTTTAGTGTCTACTTGCATTACCTCTTCATATCTTTTTGGATCACCAGAATCAATCAACAATAAATAATACAATGAAGGAGAGTATTGTTCAATGGGTCTACTTAAACTAGTATATATTCTAACAGTACTTGCAGGAGTTTGAGGTACCTGTTGCTCCTGTTGTTGTACATTTTGATTTTCTGGTACCTTTGGAATTTATTTTTCAATGATCTCATCAAGCATTGTGTATTATAGTTTTTCTTCTTCCTGTTTCCTTCCCTGCAAATGATGTTTATACATTAACCTCTCATTGAATACGACATCTCTACTCCTAATGATTTTGTAATTTTCATAATCCCATAAGTGATAACCAAAATCATTAACACCATATCCAATAAAGGTACACTTCTTGTATTTTTATTCAAGCTTTGTTCTATTTTCTTTATCAATATGGACAAATGCTTCACAACCGAAAGTTTTTAGAAATTAATAGCTTACCTTTTTCCCTGTCTACGCATCCTATGGAATGTCACCATCCAAATAAATTTAAGGTCCTTTTTTTATCAAGTAAACAACAATATCTACAGCATCTGCCCAAAACTATAAGGGAAGCCTTGCATGCAATCTCATACTCCTTGCATGCTCCCTGATTGTCCTGTTTATCCTTTCTGACACACCATTTTCTTGTGGTGTTGTTAGAACTATCTTCTCTCTATGAATCCCATGGTATGAACAATAATCATCAAAATTCTTGCTGCAATATTCACCTCCCTTATCTGATATGAGATGCTTCAACCTTTTTCATGCCTCATTATCAACCAAAGATTTCAATTTCTTAAAAGTGTCAAAAACATTATGTTTTTGTCTAATGTAATAAACTCAAGTTTTTCTAGTTGCATCATCAATAAAAGCAACATAATAATGAGAGCCAACAAGAGATGATACCTAAGTCGGTCCCCATACATATTTATGTAGAAGCTCTAACTTTTCACTCTTATTTTCCTTTATGACTGAGAAATTTGACTCACTTTTGTTTTCCATAAGAATAGTGCTCATAGAAATCTAAATCAATTTGTTTACAATCCGACCAAAAATTTCTCTTGTGAAGTATCTACATCCCCTTCTCATTCATGTATCCAAACCTATGATGCCATAGTGTTGTATCCACTCCTGTAGAAGCTAAATAGATAGAAGTGTTAGCATTACCAGTACACAAATACAATATACCTACCTTATCTCCTTTTTCTATCACCAATGATCCTTTAGTGACCTTCCATGCCTTATCTGTAAATGTAGATATATAGCCTTCACTTGCCAACTTCCTTGTTGAAATTAGATTTTTTCTCATATCTAGAACATGCCTTTCCTCTGTCAGTAGCCATTGATTTCCATTCTTTTTATTTATTTGTACCTTACCCATTCCAACAATTTTAGATGGTGCATCATCATCCAAAGGAACCTGTCCAAAATCACCTTGAACATAATCTTGAAAATGTTTCCTATGGGGTGTGACATGAAATGAAGCCCCAGAATCCACTACACAAGATTTAATAATATTATCTAAATAAAGAATCAAATCATCTTGTAACACATCACCTGCTACATTTACCTCTTGATTTTTCTCCTGATGTCCATGTCTTTGTTTCTTTGGAGCTCTACAATATTTCTTCAGATGTCTTTTCTTGCCGCAATTCCAACACTCTTATCTTTCCTAGTTTAGATTTGGATCAACCCTTCCTAGAATTCCCACAGTTCCTTGGTTTCTTTCATCTTTCCTTTTGTCTTCCTTTGTTCTCCACAATCAATGCATTACCTGATGTCTCACATGTGCTTTTCCATAGCATTTCCTCCCTAAGGACAACACCAATAACATCATCAAATTTCAGAGTGTTTGAACCAAAGACAGAGTTACGTACAACCATGACCAAGCCATTCCAAATTTCTGGCAATGAGCACAAGATTATAAGATCCCTAACCTCATCATCAAAGTTAACTTTTACAGAACTTCGTTGATTGGTAACCATAGTAAATTCATTTAAATGAACTGCAACAGACCCACCTTCTGACATCTTCATATTAAATAATCGCTTCATTAGAAATACCTTGTTGGAGGCTAAGGGTTTCTCATATAGTTTATATAGTTCCTTCATCGGATCCTATGTTGTCTTTTCTTTCAAAATATTGAAATCCATCAATGCTTCCAGGCACATTCGTATTGTTCCTAGTACCTTTCTGTCAAGAACCTCCCATTCTTCATCCTTCATGACCGTCGACTTCTTTTCTATTGCACCCAATGGTAGGTAAAGATCCTTCTGATATAAATAATATTCCATTTTCATATTCCATAGATGGTATTTTTTTCCATTAAATTTATGTACATTAAACTTTCCATCTTCTGCCATTACTCCCACTCAAGCCAAGAACCCTACTTTCCTGCGAGTTACCTTTAGCTCCAATACCAGTTGTCAGAAAAATATGATCACAGAGAAATAAAATAAAACAAGTGCAGAAATAAAACAGAGAAGATACACAATACAATAGAGACACATATATACATGGTTCACCCAGTGTGGAATATGTCCACCAAAGAAATTGCCAGGTCCTTCCTCTTTATTATCCAACAAAATGAATGGATACGACCTACAACACACCTGTTGTAACTTCCTATTGTTTCTCTCATAGCCTCCTCTCGCAGAATACAATATTCCCTATCACACATATCCACAATACAATTCCCTCATAAAAGAGGTTTTCCTTCTAAGGAAAAAATCCCTAACATAGCTTCTACCATCGGATCTGTGACCTTATAATGAAGGGTCTATATTGACTATGAAATTACAATATTTTACAAGGCAATTTTTCCCAAAATTTCACATCGGGGGAGTTTCCCCTGAGTCCCTCGCCATGCAGGGGGATCCATTAATTTTATCCCCCCCACCCCCCCTGGACCCACCTGATGATAGTAGTGGGGGGGAAATTCCCCCCACACCCCCCTGTCAAGAAATGGGATCCAAGCACAACTGAAAAAAAACTTTGAATCAGGAAGATAATCAGGCTCCACAACCAACAATCAATGCGCATAAATGCAAGTCAAATATATCACTAGTAAATGCCAACCAAGCCAAGAATTTGATTAGTTACAGTAAGAAATATATTTTTCTCTTCTTAAGAGAATATCAATCTAATGATGAGTCATTACGAGTGAAGGAATCCCTATAAGGGTGTACTAAAGAGAGGAAACATCATTTGGAGGAATTGTTACAGGATTATATAGGAGTATTCAAGGATCCTAAATGGATACCTCCCAAGAGGGATGTGGAGGAAAAAATACAATTATTTCCAAACTCCCCATTTCCTAATATGGGATTGTATAGATAGTATGTTCTAGAAGAAAATGAAGTGAAGAAGAAGTTGTAGGAGTTGTTGAAGTAGGGCGTGACTAGAAAAGGTACCTCACGTTGTGGGTCACCCATCATAATTGTACCCAAGAATGATGAGACTTGGAGAATGTGTATCGATTACAGGGAATTGAAAAAGATTACACTAAAGAATCGATACCCTATGCCAAAGATCTATCATATTTTGGACCCACTATAGCATGCCTAGTACTTCACTAAGATGGATTTGAAATCAGAATATCACTAGGAACGATTCAAAAAAGAGTATACCTAGAAGATTGCCTTCAAGACAAGGTAAGATTTGTATGAATAGTTGGTTATGCTATTTGGTTTATGCAACACGCCGACTACATTTATGAGACTAATGAATGATTTTTTACGCCCTTATCTAGATTCATTTGTTATTTTTTATTTGGATAATATATTGGTTTATATCACTACCTGGGAGGAGAATATCTCACATATTATCCAAGTGTTAGAGACTATGAAGAAGCCCCAATTGCCGACCAATCTCAAGAAATGCAAGTTTTCTCCACAATATTTGGTGTATTTTGGGTATGTGATCGGTGGAGGGGAGATAAATATATACCTTGAAAAGATGGAGACCATCATGAAATGGACATAACCTTCAAATGTCACTAAATCTAGGAGTTTTGTTGGGGTAACACAATACTTGTGATTTTTTTTTTCCAATGGTAGCTGCACAACTCCAGGCCATAACAACCAGTGGTAAGATTTTCTAGTGGGGGGAGAATTAGCATAAGGGATTTGATTAGATTAAAAGAAATATCACTCACACACCAGTGCTCACACTACCAAACTTGTATATGCACTTCTAAGTGGAGACATATGCAAGTGGGTATGCCATGGGAGTAGTACAAATGCAGGGAGGAAGCTTTGTTTGATATCATTTTGAAGTATTTCATGGGGTAGTTTTCAACTTCCCTACCTACGACAAAGAGCTATGTTCTTTTCTACAAGTTCTCAAAAAGTGGAAGCACTATTTGATGGGAAAGGAGACCATAATCGACATAGATCTTTCTTTTTGTGACCAAAATTATTGTGAGAAAAACAATAGCCAAGAAAGAGATATCGGGTTGTGAAAGGCCTTATTGATGGAACAACTCTTCTGAACTCATTCTCATTGTTCTTGTGAGAAAAATCAAGTTTATGTTGTTCATTATTTCCTTTTCTATTATTTCTTTCATTGTTGATGGATCCTTTGTGAATATTGGAACAACTTTTAGGATTCTCTTCATTTTCCTTTTCTGATGGCTTACATCTCCCTTGGTTGTATTTTTTTGTTGTTGTACCCAAGACCTGTCTTGATGAATGGTGACTTTTGGCCATTGAGAATATTATCTAATATTTCATTACTCTTTCCAAACTTCGATCTTCTCTTCAACTGAATATTTTTTTTCTCTCTTTCCTTTTTTAAGGAAATGATTTCAACGTCTAGCTTCTTGCAATTTTCTTCATTTTATTTCAAATGGCTTCTCACCACTTACTCTATATTCTTTTCCTATTCTATTTGAGTATTTAGGATAATAATTGTCTTCTCTATTTCTTCAAGATCATGATCCTTCTTTTCATGTTTCGACAATTGCTCCTTATTCTTTATATTATTTTCCTTGAGTCTGTCTATTTCTTCTAAGGCACTAATAAGTTCTACTTCAAGATTCAATTCCTCTGAATCTGGATTTTTTTTTTTATTATCTTAATTTTCTTCATGGAAATGTTTTTTTTCTATGGTTATAGAGAGAGATTATTCTTCATCATCACTAAATTCCCTTTCTTTGTATTTTCTAAGTCATCCTTTTAGATTTCTCACAAACTGTTCTTCTTCTGTCTCTAATTCACAATAGGAACAATCACCATATCTCTCTTCATATTTTTTTTGTAGCTTGTTCCAAATATGTTTATCTTATGTACATTTCATTGCCTTGATAGTCTCAAAATATAATAGGCCACTCAAGATGAAATATATTTATTTTTCATTATTTTCACTTGTCTCCTTCCCATCTTCATCTATATAACTTGTTGTGACTAATTCCCAAATACCAAACTAAAGGGACTTAAAATACATCTTCATTCTTACACTCCATAATGCATAGTTTGTTCCATTGAAAAAAGGAGTTGTATTTGTAGGGATACCTTCCTTACTATCCATATGTGCTTGGGATATTCCTTCTAGCGGTTTAACTATTTATGAAGGAACTTGCTCTGATACCAATTTTTGAACTTATGCTTATACTAAGAGGGTGGTAAATTAGTATAATATATTTTTTACTTTATTTAACCATTCATCAATCATTCATTAGCTAAGAAACAATAATCATATATAAAATCAAATCACAATGCACAAATTTTAACACGGAAACCCAATCGGTAGAAAAGAATAAAATTATCTTTATAAATGTTTGTAGGTACCAAATTGTTGTTACAAATTTTGTAGGCACCAACCTACTGGAGAAACCAATTTACTTAACTAAGCACCAACTCAACAATATGTACGAACCAACCTATTGTTACAATATTTGTAGGAACCATCCTACTGGAGACGTTGTTCCCCTCACCTGAGTACCAACTCAACAAGATATGTGTAGATAAAAATCCAATATATTCATACAAAAGTAATTGTAACTTCACCTACATCCTTCATACTTCAGACATAGCTTCAAACCCTAGTCACATTTAGCTTTCATGCCCTAGTAAACTTGATAGCATCATTCCCAGAATATAATACATGACTACAACAACACACCCTTAAAAAAGTGCAAACTCCAACATCACAACCTGAAAAAAACACACTTTGCAATATTAGAGACCTTCAGTCTTTCATAGTGCACCTTAAGAGCAATAAAATCCCAAGAAAAACCCCTCAAAATTCTCTTTCACAGCTTTAGATCCCAAAAAGACACCCCGGCTCCTTTAGTGCACCTCATATCATTTTTTCCCACCTTAAACTTGATATCTTGCTTTGTTGCACTACAAATGTGAACATCTATGCTGTGTTTATAGTATTTTTGTCCTCACTTTCAGGGACGACCTATAAAGACTGGCTAAGATGACCTAAATTTTATGATTGGGTTGTCAGACAGAAAAAATCATATCTCATCATTCCTAGTGAGTTAGAGGAAATTCCATATACCATTTGAAATGTCTCGAAATAATATTTCCAAACATATAAATTATGCTCCCATTAAAGCTAGGTATCCAAGGTAAAAATTCCTTCAAAGATATGGTATCCAAACTGAGCATCAAAAATACAAAAAACAATGTTTCCAACAATCTCCATCTTGCAATCTTTATCTTAGACATTTGCGATATCCCCCTATCTTTGACATCAATGAAAACAATATTTCCAACACAATGATGTTAAGGAAACACTAAGAAGAGAATGCTACAATCTCTCATTTTGGTAAAAGATGCCATGTTGGCTTTGACAAGGTTGAGGTAGATGATTATAGTGATTATGATGATGAGTTGGAAAATCAAAATGATGACTATTCCAATTACAAGTTATTCCATGGTTGTACAAGCTAACTTCCAATGGCATATTTTATGCACCGTTAGCTTCCTTATCTTAACATAAGATAAGTAAATAAATTCACTTTTGAAGACAAAGATTAATGTAAAAATTTGAAAAGAAGGGGCTACCCCAAGTTTACAGTCTTGGGGCTAGGTGTGGCCTCAACAGAATCGCATAATGGGATAAAGAACCAGAGTTTATGATAAAATAACCATTTAAATTCTCAAGGAACATGCCTAAGGATATTTTGTTGCTCCTAATGTCACATACCATCTCTATATTTGAATTTTGTGACCCGAAATTCAACCAACAATTTGCAAAGGTCATGAATAATATGGAAAATAAATTGTGTTATTGACCATTGGAACCAATGAATGACACTCAGTGTGCTAATTCAATAACCTCAAAATTGGCCATGTCAAAATCCTCCTGTGGTGGAGGCATCTCATCCCCAACTACTTCAATGTATGCAAAGTTTTTAATGATTAATCATTCTATTTACACATAATATTATAATTACTAAGATGTAAATTAAATATGATAATGATTCATTTATGTAAATCAACGTGAGCATATTAACCCTCTCATATTTTGACTCATTTGGGTAAATGGGATGTTCCACTTTTCCTACTAGTCCATCCCTACATAAGGATACTACACAAGGTTGTGGATGGGATTGACCTCACTACCAAAAATAATGAGCATTGTAGAATCCACTACTCGACACTATATGGCCCCATCCCCTCTCTTAGGAAAAATCATATCCCACATATGCATATGTTTGATGGTCAATGGATATTTAAGGAAGCAATTGAATCTATCCAAGTCACTAGAACCTATTTAGAAATAAACAAAAAAACCTTTGATGCATATGGGAAGACTAATCTCCCCTAGTCTTGGTGTAGTGAGATAGATCTAAATCATGACGAATTTTTCTTAAAAAAAATGCTAGACCACCTCTATAGTATCCTTAACACTAACATACTTCATTGTGTGTTTCATATGGGTCTACAAAATAACCTCATGTAGCGTTTAGGGGAGCTTTAAACCCCCTCCTAGATAGTACATTAATATAATAAATATCATCTCTAATGGGGCTACACCACATGTCTAGCCCAACTCTAAATGCCTATCAACTCTGATCCCACCAATAGATAGATTACAACATTAAATCATTGTTCCCCTTGAGGGATGAATACTTATCACAATACTTGAAGAGGCTAACATCCATATCCAAAGAATATGGACCATGGTGTCCTCTAAAATAGGGTGGGGAACCTCTCATGCTTTTCCTAACATGCCTCTCGAGGTCACAACATGGAATAATTCACTTGCAATGCTTGTATTGGTTCATGTGAATGATTCACATATTTAATTAACAAAATATCGAAATCTACATCAAATTGTTCATAAATAAAAATGATATGATTCATTCTATATTTAATTTAAAATTTGGTGTTCTATGTCATATAAAAACACTAATGTGTCTGACATAGTTATGCACCATACATATTAAACAGTGCAAAAACACATAGAACACTACATGTAGTGCATGTTCATAAAGATGAGGAGTTAGTGTGATTAGTCATCCCATTATTAATAACAAGAATCATCATTTCATTTGTATGGCTTGAGAGGGGTTGGGCTCACTTATTATCGGGTACATTGGTCTTGAGCCAACATGATCTACCAAAGAGTGAACGAGTGTAATTGGAAGTAACCACCACCAACATGATTCAGCCATGTGTTTGATCAAATGATGGTAGGATAAAAAGTGAAATATGAAATGGGTGTCACTCACTGATTCACACAGGGAGGGTTCTATTTTTTATGCGTGTTATCAACCCCTTTAGTAGTGCACCAAATTAACATGAACACATTATGTTAGAAAGACAAATCTTTGTCTAAATATATTAGAAGACAAATATGGTGATGAAGCATGACATACATGGTGCGAAAAAAAAAACAAAAATTGGTGCACACTAAAAATTCATTGGCCTACTTGCACCATAGATAGTGTGCCCCGTCAACTTAAAGGAACTAGGTAATGTAGGTTCATTACTCTTTTCTCTCTCTAGTGTAGTTGTGATGAGTGGATTCCTTGTGTATGGTGCGTGTAGAGATGCATCATGCCACATACTCATGACATGTGCATACTATGCATGGAATGTGCACTGTATCCCATATGACTTGAAATGTGTGTCAATGTGCATATCATGTGCCACCAAAGTTGCAACCAAACAACATTATTGTACCCAAAAGTCCACAATCAAATATCGGTCCTTTCATTTGTGCATTAAAATTGAGCACACTACCGATTGTGAGGAGTATATTGCATTTTTACATTACAATTGAGTACACTACCGAGTGTGAGGGGTATAGTACATTGCTAATGACATGTATATTTGTGTGCATTTATGTCACCCATAATATTGTGTCACGATAACATACATGCGCTATCAAATCCACATTAAATATGTCTACTTGTTGATCTGTAAATTGTCATGGATATTCCATTCAAATAGTTTGTCACAATAGATATAATAAATAAAACTAAAAAATACACTATGAAGGTTAAATTCCTTTAGATTTCAGAAAATTTAGTTTTAGATTTTTTTCTTATGCATGAAATAGATAAAATGTGGAAAATAGATAACAATAAAGTACAATCACACACCATCCACAAGATAACACAAAGATTTTCTCTAGGAAACCCTTATGGGAGAAAACCCAGCTAGAAGGGGAGGTTTATCTGTTCTCTTTTCTCTAGTATGGAAATAATGCGAGTACAAAGGAGAAGCCACTCTCTATGGAGTTACCTGAGACTTGCGGTCTGTTAGGTTGCTACAAAATTTTAACCCCCTCGGTTATGCTCTCTAATTTCTGACTCCCAGTTGTTTTGCTCTTCTATGGAACAAAATACAATAACATATAATGGAACCTTTTCTCCTTGTAGTGGCCCAATATTTAACATAGCCCAATAGCCATCTAGGGGTGGGTTTTTTACTTCTTCTGTAGAAATTAAATTACAAAATCTTCTTAAAAATTATTATGTCATACACTTAACAACCTATAGATAATTGTCTTGTATGAACTATGAAATGTCTAAACCCGCATTCCAAAATTACCATAATAAAAAACACACATTGCTAAGCAAATTTACAATAGAATAAACACAACAAACAACAACCATTCAACTTAGAAAAACTCAAAAATTTAGGCAAATGCCAGGGAAAAACCCCAATGTGGGGAAACCCAATGCGAGAGAGAGATATTTATTATTAATCTTCAGGAAAGTACATATCCGTAGAAAAATACAATTTCCAACAAGAGAAATCCACTTACAACACCCAAACTGTCCCACCAAATTTCTGCCTTGAAAAGCATGTCAGGTCCATATTGTTCTACGACCCACTTAGAAAAGGAAGCACCTCTAAAAATGTGCCAATCTACTATTGTACGGATTATTCTATATGGATTCCCTTCAACAACAAATATCCCCAAGCTACCTTGATTTTCGTGCCTCCCTTGCCTCGAAATATGTCCCCACTTTTTGGTTGTATGGATCCATATACGACCTCCCTCAAAACAGTAAATTACAAAACTCACAACACATAAAATTCTCTTGGGATTTGTGCCCAATCTCTCTTGGTAAATATGCCCTCCTTGGTGCCCTCTTTCCTCTCTCAAGCTCTCTCGAAAAATCTCTCTCAAACTCGCCTCAATTTTTCTTGCACTCTACCCAATGCATTCTCTTATAATCTGAAAGTGACCCTTCACCTTCTCCAACCCTAGATTTAATGGCCAAGATGTAATCTTGCCTTTACAAGATCAAGGGTCATGATTCATTCCCTCCAAAATAGATCACTTAAAAATATTAAAATACATTTTCAGTTTACAACATAACTGCACTTTATGAAATAAAGTCACTTTAATATTAGAATGCAAACTTTATTAAAAAAATAACTTTAATAAAAGAACCACTTTATCACAACTTTATAAAAACCCATTACAATGTCAAGTGTCTAGTAGTGTAGGTATAACGTAAATTTTGCATAGAAGACACACATGCGAAGGACCTCCCTATCTAAAAAGATAGCACTCCCTCTTCACGAGGTATGTACTTGTTTCCATCTCCATCATCTAGTCCCATAACACTCTTCTCAGTAGGAGCTCCCTATGAACTTGGAATCGTCCTCAACACCCGCACATAACTCGAACTAGGAGATCTTCTCCTAATAACCACTTTGGTCCCTGAGCTCCTAGGAGATTCCACTCCACCCTGCACATCGGTTTGATCACACCAGTTGAGCCTCCTATCGGTGCTCATAAGAGACTCCCTCTCTTCTCTTGGAATGCAATACTGAATCCCTGGGCCCATCGTAGTCTCAAGAGCCTCATGCTCCTCATTTGATGTTGAATCATATCCTGAAGGTTGTCCTCGCAACATATACAACCTGTCCACCCGATCACCAATAAATTGTGGTTCCATCGGGTCCACTCCCTCCCTGTAGATAAATACATGTCCCCTCTTGAACAATGTACAATATCCATCGTTCTCCAAGGATGAAACTGAGAGCAAGTTAACCCTCAATCGTGGAACAAAGATAAATCTATCAAGCTCCAGGAATCCTCCATACTCGAGTCAGAATCTAACCCTTCCAAATCCACGTACAACTTGCACCATACCACCTTCACTCTCCACTAGTCGGTCAGGACATGTCTCTGTGATAACAAGGAATACTCTCCATAATCCCATCATGTGACAAGAAGCTCCACTGTCAACAATCCATCTGATATCACCACCAAATCCTCCACTACCGATACTAGATACTAGAGTAACCAAAGAAAATTCCATGTCATACTTGGAAGCAAATACCTCCATGGTTGATGTAGTAGTTGTCTCAGGCCCCTCCTGTTCCTTCTTCTTCTTCTTCCTCTCATGAAAATGAGAAGCAAGGGGCCCCAATTGGTTACAACAATAACATCTGACTTTACTCAAGTCCCTTCTGTAATTTCCTTTCTTCTTTCTCTTTCCAGCAAGAGCAACATTCTCCTTAGTTTTGTCTTCCTTTAGACCCCTTCTATGAGATCCCTCCTAGATCTTCTCCCTAGTGAAATCATCCCACAATTTTCTCCAATATGGAAGATGCTCACGACCCACCACACACTTCACGAAAACTTCCCATTCCTTGGTGAAGCCTTTCAAGGCTATCCTCACCAACTCTGAGTCCGATATGCCCTCCTCAGTTGTGGCCAACTCATCTTTCTCTTGAGCTATCCAGGTAAGATAACAAGACACACTCTCCCCCTTAACCATCTTAGTATCATGTAGCTTATCCTTCAAGGCCATCTTTCGGTTTTCATTATTCACCTCAAATGAGTTCTTAAGTGCATCCCACATCTCTTAGGTTGTCTTCTTCTCAACCAAGTGTGGAATAAGGTGGTCCTTTAACCCATCCAAAATAATTCTCTGAGCTTTGGCCTCATTTACTTCATGCAAATCCAAAGCAATAGGATCTGTTGTGGGAGCCACAACAACATAACTGATATAGTTCCAAATCTTGTTCTCCTTGAGAACATTTGACATCCAGACCTTCCACTTCAAATAGTTGGAAATGCCATCCAACTGATCCTCAAATCTAATGCTTGCAGCCATATTCCCCGTTACAAATCAAGGAAAACAATCAAAAAATTTCCCCTTTAACCTTGCCCAAAAATCACACTGTTTACTGTCACTCAGAGCCCAAGCTCTGATACCATGTAGAAATTAAATGACAAAATCTGCTTAAAAATTATTTTGTCATACATATAGCAACCTAGAGATAATTTTCTTGTATGAACTCTGAAATGTCTAAACCCACATTCAGAAATTACAATAAGCAAAAATACTCATTTCTAAGAAATTTTGCAATGAAATAAATACAATGAACAACAACCATTCAACTCAGAAAAACTCAGAAATTTAGGCAAATGCCAGGGAAAAACCCCAATGTGGGGAAACCCAATGAGAGAGAGAGAGAGAGAGAGAGAGAGAGAGAGAGAGAGAGAGATTTATTATTCAGCTTTAGGAAAGTACATATCAATAACAAAAATGCAATTTCCAGCAAGAGAAATCCACTAACATCACCCAAACTATCCCACCAAATTGTCGCCTTAAAAAGTGTGCCAAGTCCGTATTGTTGTATGACCCACCCAGAAAAAGAATCACCTCAAAAATAGTGCCAACTTGTTGTTGTATGAACTGTCTTGTACAGTTTCCCTTTAATAGAAAATATCCTCAAGCTCCCTCAATTTTCGTGCCTCCCTTGCCTCAAAATTCATGCCTACTTTTCTGTTGTATAGACTGTATGGATCCACATAGTATGGCCTCCCTCACAGTAGTAAATTACAATACTGACAAAACATAAAACTCTCTTGGGATTTGTGCCCAATCTCTCTTGGGAAATGTGCCCTCTTTGCTTCCCTCTTTTCTCTCTCAGGATCTCTCGAAAAATCTCTCTCAAACTCTCCTCAATGTTTCTTGCACACTACCCAATGCATTCTCTTATAATATGAAGGTGACCCTTCACCTTCCCCAATTCTAGATCTATGGCCAAGATCTAATCTTATCTTTACAGGATCAAGGGTCATGATTCATTCCCTCCAAAATAAATCACTTAAAAATATTAAAGTACATTTTCACTTTACAACATAAGTGTACTTTATGAAATAAAGTCACTTTAATACTATGTTGCATGAGTTTCCAAAACGTGGTAACGTTGGAAACATGGATACAATAATATATATTAAAAAAATATAAAAAATATTTTAGATTACAATGCTAGTTTAGATTACAATGTATAGAGAAATTAATACATTTTAAATCTTATTTCAATAAAATCGAAGTTGAATGAGGACAATGTTTCAACTATTGCAACAACTACAATATTAAAATTACTAATTTAATTTGTGCTAATAATTATATGAATATATTTAACACAATAATGAAACTTTAATATCCATAAATATTCCATTAGAAAATGAGAAACAAAATTGAAAATACATATATACAATTTTAACATCTTTTTAAAATTAAACTTTACATATCTAACTTTAAACATCTTTGTAAATTTGAAGCATTATTCTTTTTTTATTCAGAAAAACAAAATAATAATACTCTTCTAATATGAAAATACAATAAAAGTCAATGATATGGTTGGTTGATATCAACTACATAGTGGAGAAAATGCTTGTAGTGGATAGGGTATTGATTTATTTGACTTGCATGTTTAGTTTGTGCTTGAAGGAAAACATAAATGTATTAAAAGTTTTTCATATCCACAACTATAATAATAATAATAACCAAATTGGTGTATGAGACCCCCTTGTTTGAGGGACAAGGGACCCCCCTACGACCGACGATTTGATTGGTAAAGTCTACTATAAGGTGAGTATTATTAGGTTTTTTTACTTACTAATTTTTGAAATAATATTTACATGTAGCTTAGTCTTAGTTTTATAGTGATATTTTGAATAAATGTAATGAAAATATTTGTAAGAAATTATGTATTTGTAATAAAGGAATAAATATATTTACATTTTAATTTATATAATTCTAATTTAAAGATCTTTTTTTAGGACACTCGTTCCCATGCTCTCATTTCTTTGATGTTGAAACTCTCAAAAAGCTCCCAAGTTCCCAAAAGAGTTCCCAGGCAATTGGGGATGTTCCCAACTAGTTCCCAAGCTCCTGGAACTTCTGGAGCTTGGGAACTAGATGTTGAAAATGCTCCGAGTGGTTCCCCTTAATATTAGAAGGTACACTTTATTAAAAAAATCACTTTAATAAAAGAACCACTTTATCACAACTTTATAAAAACCCATTACAAAGTCAAGTGTCTAGTAGTGTAGGTACAAGGTAACTTTAACATACAAAACACACATGTAGTACCTCCCGAGCTAAAAGGCTAACATCCTCAACCCTCAATTATTAACAATGTTGATATTTTTAACTTATTTATTAACAATTACTTCAAATTACAAACTACACTCATATTTAATGAATGTTTAAGATGATGTCATGGATTTATGCATTTCAACTTGTGGGTGTTCTTGACTATATATGATCAGAAATCAAGTGAAAAAATGTTAGAATTATAATTTTTTAATTGTTAAATCTTTATAATCATAAATTACAAGGTGTTTGACTCTAAATTCATTTATGCATTTAAAAATATAATTTAAATAACAAAAACACTCTTACTTCACTCCTAAATATATGATATGATGAGATTCTAATGATGATAACTTTTAAAATCTGATCCATTTTTATTGAAGTTTTCGATCATGGAGCTACGTACACAGTTAGGAACCTTTCGATCGATGTCACCAACGTGTGATTTATAGCATAATTACCTAAATTTTGGCATATTTCTCAAGACAATTGATTTTTTCTCTCACACAATAATAATATGATAGTTTAGTTTGTAGGTTTTCTAGGCACTTCCATTAGATATGAGTAGAATATAAAGATATTTTAGGGGACACTTTTTCTTTGATGGAGAATTGTTTAACTAATATCGCTGAATATGTTTCCTCGTTACAACGTAGAACAAAAATACAAATATTATAATATTATTAATTATTTATATATTTATTTTATCATTTATTATTTATATATTTATTTTTAAGATGAGAAATTTTTTGAGAATTTAAGTTTATTTTATTTTATTTATAAAAAAAAATTAAAATTAAAATGGTTTTGTATTTTAGAAAAATCAAATTATCTATTTTTTTATGATTTTCAAAAAAGATATTATTATTTCAAATTATTATTTAGATATTAAAAATTAAACATATTTTCTTATTTCAAAAGAACAAACACTTAACCACTTAACAATAATTATAACTTTATTCCAAAAATACTTTCAACTATTTATTAAGAACATAACAGCGTACAACTATTTATTTATTAAGAACATGGTGATTATATTTTATGCATTGAATTAGTATAAAACTTCTTTGATAAACAGCATGGAATTCGTTGTATATCAGGGATCTTATGATTTTATGTTGGATTGGAATATATGTATTTATTAAGAACATGGTGATTATATTTTATGCATTGAATTAGTATAAAACTTTTTTGATAAATAGCATGGAATTCGTTGTATATCAGGGATCTTATGATTTTATGGTGGATTGGAATATATGTAGGTGTAGTTTAAATGTTCTATTAAAAAAAAATTTAGGTCATATTTTTTTTAAGGATATTTGTTTCAAATCCTGTAAGAAATTGTTAGATCTTTAAATTTAAGTGATTATTTTTGTATGATCTTAGTGTCCCCAAATTTTTTTAGGATGTTGAATTCATTTCTATATTCAAAAATAGATTTTAAACAGCAAAAAATAATGATTTTGATTATATAACTGTATTCCTATGAAAAAAACCATAAGTTAAACAACCTACCATTTTCATCACACTTTAATGTGATGGAGCAGCTTCAAAAAGGAAATGGAGACTTTCTTGACAAAAATATAGGGGAGGGAAATAATCATGATCCCTCGAACTTCCCACAGTATAGACTGTTTGCTGTAAAGCCTTCCAACTATCCCTTGAGAGATCCAATTCTTTGTGATATTATTGAACTCTATACATCCAATTATTTGTGAAATTTTCTGTAAGTTAAAATAATGTAACCTGTATATTTCAATGTGTATTTGCTGGGTGTTTTACTTGTTTATAGCTGTTTAGAAACCATTTTTGGAAATGGGGTTTGGGAGCTTTTTCTAAGAGTGAAACCTTGCTATCATTACAGATATACAGTGTATTTGAATCATAACCAAAATTAAGACCAGACTGCTTGTATAGAGCGCAACTCATAAACTTCAATTTAGTGACCAGACCAGATTCAAAGAAACAGAACAAAATTAACTTACTTAACGGAAAACAATTATTGATCATAAGAACGAATAATTTAGCACCGATTTTTTTGTTTTAAACTTTAATTCGAGACAATTGAAATAATAAGTAAAACTCAGGCTTATTCTTTATTGAGGAGATAGATAGTTTAGGTCGTTTCATTGACACTCAGGCATTGAAATTTACTGTAAACGTATATTTAGCAGTATAAGTAGGGGTTGGAGATGAGATACTCCTCAATCTTCTTGAACATGGCATCGTCCATTTTCTTAATCTCTTCTACTCTGGTTTCCCCATCCGGAGCACCAGGGAGGGTTTCGTAGTTGCAGATCCAGGTAAGCGCACATCCCCCTTCTTCCCTGTGAACAAACTTGAGTTCAAAATTCAAGGCACTCAGTTTCTTACCCAGAGACCCTCCTTCGATCGCTGCATACTTGTGCACCATCTTGTCCTCATCAATTACATCCAATCGCTCCTTGACGTAGCTGAAATCCTTGTTAGCTGTGACACGAAAACCAAAAACCATTATAAGTACCAATTCATAGAAAATTTTATTCACCCTATCTGCAACTTAAAAAACGACATGAAATAATTAGAAGCGGAAGTGTAATGATCTTGTTGCTATTATTTTAAGTGAGCATATGATTTTATGGGCGGGATACCAGGGGTGAAGTTGAGCTGCCTGACGGTGCCCACGCCTCCATCTCCTTGAAGCACTGTGACAGAAGATATGTTAAATTCGTGTAGAGCCTTTGGGTAGAGGTTGTGCCCGTCTTTCACCATGGCATTCCACAGTCTCTTTGTCTCCACCTGAGACACATATTCGGTTGTTACCGTCCCTGCCACCATCTTCCACTCTTTTTGTGTAAGTATATATTTCTATATACTTCAATACTTTGATCAAAGTAAAGGAGAAGCTGTTCTAGTCTGAACTAGAGATCTAAGATAAGTAAGAGCAGACTTGATCAAAATAAAGGAGAAGCTGTTCTAGTCCGAAATATAGATCTAAGATCACTAAGAGCAGGAGGATATTTATAGAGTGGACAATATTATGATGAACTT
>ML791378.1:157824-169196 GCA_009831015.1 Picea engelmannii
GAACCATAGGAACCAGTTCAGTGAACAAGCCTATTCATAACTGCTTGCAGGTCAAAAGAAAAAGTTTGCAAAGTAATCATAGACAGTGGGAGCACTCACAATCTAGTATCCACAAAGATGGTGGAAAAGATGGAGTTAAAGACAACTGCACATCCAAATCCATACAAGGTATCATGGTTGCAGAAAGGACATCAAGTCATGGTAAGTCAACAATTTCCAAGTTGAATTTAAAATAGGAGGTGACAAAGATGAAATACTGTGTGATGTAATTCCTATGGATGTCTGTCATATTTTATTGGGGAAGTCATAGAAATATGACAGAAAGTTTATTCACAATGGAAAAAAGAATACCTATGCCCATAGAAAAGAATGGTAGAACACATATGATGTTACCCATAGAAGACAAAGAGAAAAAGAGAGAAGATAGTTCAAGCGTACTTCTCATGAGTGGGAAGGAGCTCTTAAAAGAAGTCAAGAAGGAAAAAGAAATGTAGTTTTCTATAGTGAGGAAGATTAGATTTATCCTTACAAATACTTATGTAGAAGATTTGCTTATAGAAATCAAGGAATTGCTAGCAAACTTTGTTGATATAGTCGTGGATGAGCTACCACACTCATTGCCACACATTAGGAGCATAAGCCATCATATTGACCTTATTCCAGGAGCTAGTTTAACAAACAAAACAACTTATAGGTTGACACCTAGAGAGAATGAGGAAGTCAAGAATAAAGTCCAAGAATTGTTGGATAAAGGGTTAGTCAGGGAAATCCTAAGACCATGTGCAGTACCAACTGTGTTAAGTCCAAAGAAATATGGAGGATGGAGGATGTGTACAGATTCTAGAGCCATCAACAAGATAACCATTAGATACATGTTTCCTTTACCGAGGATGGATGATTTTATGGACTGTCTGAGTGGAGACTTGAAGAGTGGATATCATCAAATAAGAATGAGAGAGGGAGATGAATGGAAAACAAAATTCAAGACAAATGAAGGATTATTTGAATGGCTGGTCATGTCGTTTGGGTTGACAAATGCACCAAGCACATTTATGAGGTTAATGAATGAAGTGTTGAAATACTTCATAGGCAAATTTGTCATAGTATATCTAGATGACATACTAATCTTCAACAAGACAAAGGAAGAACACTTAAGGCATTTGACATCAGTGATGGAAAGGTTGGAGCAAGAGAAATTGTTGATAAATCTGAAGAAGTGTTCTTTTATGAAGAAGGAAATCATATATTTGGGTTTTGTAATCTCTTCAAATGAATTGAAGATGGACCCATAAAATTTTTGAGCAATCATAGAATGGTCATCACTGAGAAACATATTTGAGGTAAGAAGTTTTCATGGATTAGTGAGTTTTTGTAGAAAATTCATCAGAAATTTTAGTGGAATATGCGCACCCATGTTGGACACTATGAAGAAAAATCCCAAGTCCTTCAATTGGACAGAGAAAGATGAAAAAAGTTTCAAAGTGTTGAAGGAGAAGATCACAGAGCAACCAATTTTGGTCTTATCAGATTTTGGAAAAAAAAATTAGGTGAGATGTGACGCAAGTGGATTAGCTATTGGAGTAGTCTTGAGTCAGGACAATAAACCAGTAGCTTATTTCAGTGAGAAACTGAATGACGCAAAGCAAAATTATTCCACATATGACAAAGAATTTTATGCAGTGATTCAAGATTTGAAAAAATGGAGGCATTATCTAATTCCTAAGGAATTTGTCTTGTACATTGATAATCATGCTTTGCAATTTATTACTAGGCAAGAAAAGTTGAATCAGAAACATGCAAAATGGGTAGAATTTATGCATAATTTTTCTTTTGTTACTAAGCACATTGTTGGAACTACTAACAAAGTCCTATATGCTTTGAGAAGGAGGAATTTTATTGTACAGGAATTCCGAGTGGAGACTTTGGGGTTCGAACACCTCAAGGAGATGTATAAAGAAGATGCAAATTTAAAATAAGCTTATGAGGCATGCAACAATCCTTTATTGGGAGATAGAAGACCATGGCCTGAATATTTGATTCAGGATGGATTATTTTTCAAGGGGAGCCAATTATGCATCCTAAAGTGCTCAATGAGAGATAACCTACGGAAAGAGAAACATAGTGGAGGTTTAGCTGGACACTTTGGTCATGATAAGACATTTGCACAACTGAATAATTCATATTATTGGTCGATCATGAGAGAAAAAGTGAAGAAGTTTGTGATCAAATGCATAATTTGTCAGTATGCAAAAGGAAGACAACAAAACATTGGTTTGTATCAGCCATTACCAATTCCAGAGAGGTCATGGGATTCAATCAATATGGATTTTGTTTTGGGATTGCCTAGAGCTAAAAAAGGGAGCAATTCCATATTTGTCATGGTAGACAGATTCTAAAAATGGCACATTTCATACCATGCCAGAAGACAAGCGATGCCACACACATCGCCAATGTGTTTTTCAGAGAAGTAGTAAGACTACATGGATTGCCAAGGAGCATAGTTAGACAGAGACACCAAATTTATAGGAAACTTTTGGAGGAATCTATGGAAGAGGATGGGGATGAACTTGTCCTTTAGTTCATCATATCACCCTCAGAATGGACAGACTGAAGTAGTAAACATGAGTCTTGGAAAATTGTTGATAAGTTTAGTCATTGAGCAAGGTCGACAATGGGATCAGATTCTGGCACAAGCAGAATTTTCATTGAACAATTAAGTGAATAGGAACACATGAAAATGTCCATTTGAAATTGTGTATGGTATACAGCCAAGAGGGATTACAGAGTTGAGAGATTTGAATCAAGATGAGTTCAGAAGTGCTGGAGTAGAAAATTTTACAACAGAAATGCAAAAACACCATGACAGAGTCACAGAGAAGCTATAGGACAATAGTCATAAATACAAGAGCATAATTGATCAAAGGAGAAGAGAAGTTCAATTTGAAGTTGGAGATGAAGTTTTAGGTCATTTGAGAAAAGAGAGTTTTCCAAGGGGAACATATAACAAATTAAAGATGAAAAAGACAGGACCATGCAGGAGATTGAGTTGCCAGACAATGTTGGGATATTGTCGATATTCAATGTTGTATACTTGTATCCTTACAAGAGAGATGAAGCAGGAGAATCAAATGATCATAAATAAATTCAGTGGGAAGAGGAATTTCCCACATCAGAAAAACCTCAGATGGAGAAAATTATCGAACAAAGGTATGGAAAGAAAACCAGGTGGAAGACATATCCTGAATACATAGTGAAGTGGAAATATAATCCAATGGAAGATGCAAGTTGGGTCATAGAACCTGATATTTTGATGCATGGAAAGATAGTACATGAGCTCATGGACATGAGTCCATGAAAAATTTAACCAGGGGAGTGTGATGCAGGAGCCTTACCTTCGAAGTCAACAAAGCACACATAGAGGCAAACGAATGACATCTCAACAATGACATAATTTCAAATCGAGAATTAATTTCATCATTTAAATCGGTTGTTGGCATATTTTTGTAACAACATTTTAAAAATGTAAATTGTTTGTAAAGTCTTGAAGGATTGTAAGAAATTGCAGATATGGAGTGTCGACTCTATCTGGCAATAAATAGTAGTTATTGTAATAGGACAGAGTAGGTAATAAATTTGAATTTGAAATGATAGATTTCATAATAGGACGAGAGAGCTCGTAGAGCCAGTCCTTAGATAGTTTTTCTTTCATTTGTTGTATTGTAACAAAGAGGTAGAACATAAGAGACTGTAAGAGACATAATAGAGAGATGAGTAGAGAAGAGTAAAATAGCAGAAAACACTATGTATTTTGTTTTTCATGGATGAATAGAGAAGATAGAAATTTTCCCAAATCCTTGGACTGAGTTTATTTCATGTATGATTGAATGAATTTTATTCTATGTACATCATTTGTTACAGTTATTTTCATGTATGAGTGGTTGAGAAATTAATTGTATGAGTTTGTGATGAAATTGGTTGAGTTTCAATTAATTCTCCTCTGATACTTGTATGCAAGATGTGCATCTCGAATGCAAGGAGTGTGTCAACTGAGTCTAGGATTGATTCAGGGAAACTCAGACCAGGTGCAAGGTGTGCACAATTTCAAGACGCTAGAAATCTTTGAAGAACCAACGCAGGATAGCGCCAGGTGGGCGAGAAGCATTTATTTCCAAGAAAATCCTTCGAACTGAGTTATTCAAAATCCCAAGAATGCAAGGTGTGCATGGGAGGTAGAAATCATATTAAGGATAGAAGCTCAGAAGAGATAACACTTTCCACGAGTGTTGACGAGATCTCAAAGAAGGATTCATTAGGAGAACAAAGGGTTGAAACCTTTGAAAGTGGATAAAACTTCCAAGTCTGGAAGAAAGGTGTAGAAGCTCAGGAAGAGGAACACAATTGTCATTAGATCGAGCAGAGGGAAATCTATACCGTTGAACCGTACGTCCAGATAGTGAAGAACGCGCAAGGGAAGAGATCATATTTGAGCATCGAGGACCAACTTTGTTGGATCCGGAGGAAAACACACAAGGTTTAATCCTTGTGTATGAAGGAGAGTGGACTCATCAAAGTCCCAAAGTTCTAAAATAATCGGAACCGTCCATCATTAGAGGACAAGTGGCAGGAGATCAAGGGTGTTCGTGGAATCGAATACTAGGAGATTAGAAGGGAGCAGAGGAACAAACTCGCGAAAGGATAGTTCACGAAATCATCCTGACCGTCCATTGGAAAGGATGCGTGGCGAGCAGGGAACATTTCGCTGACTTACTGTGGAAGCAAGTGAAAGGGTGGAGTTTTTGAAACGCGCTAAATGCGAAGTCACGAAAAGACTCTGAGCCGCTGGATCGATTCAGGTTGTGGGTTGTTGATCTGAAGCATCAACATTTCGACATTTCGGGAGTCAGAGTTTCAAAGGAGAGAACCATCCCAAAGTCCCGAGTCGCGAAGTCCTGACTATGCGAAGGAGGAAATTGGACCATTGGATCCTAGGACAACGAGGATCATTGATCTAACACAAGACAATTTCGGGAATCGAGAGTGTGAAAGAAATAACTATTCAGAAGTCACGATACGCGAAATACTGACATAGTCAGTACCGTTGATCGAGGAAGGATTTAAGTCGTCAAATATGAAGCATCGAAATTTCAAGAGTTGGGAGGACAGAGGTGATTCTCATTGGAAATTCCCGATATGAGAAATCTCGACGTGCTCGGAAGAGTTGAACCTAGGTCATAGCGAAGGATCATATGGTTAGGGAATAAGGGAGGGGCTAGCATGCACTAGATGCTTATCGAGATTTCGGGACCTGGGATTTCGATGGAAAAGATTCGGGTGACGCAAAGCCCCGACACGCGAAATCACGATGCGCCTTTGTGTAGGCGTGAGGTCACAGCCCGTGGTCGCATGGAGGAGAGCCTCGTGCTTGGTGCTTAGATGCACAGGTGGAGTTTTATAAAGGACCTATGGATTTGATTGATTGAAGGTTCCATTTGGGAACTAAAGAACCAATTCGGCTCGAGAACTGAGACGATCCAGTGACCGGGAGGTCAACAAACCCTGTCGAGGTAGATCGTATGGGGGGGGGATGCATCATTATGTTTACACCCAAAGGCGTATAGCTATTGAAAATGGGCATATTTAATAGTTTTTTAGAGCTTATTCAGTTTTGTATGGACAAGATTAAATATTGATTGAATATTCTTAGTTGGCCCAATAAATCAATGGGTGTGAATTCAACCGCTAACTTCCTCACTCTTATAAAGGCATCCGTTTACATGTTTATTTTTTTACTTTTACTTCATCATATTTAAAATTTACTATGGTGGCTAGATGATTGCCACATCGGAGTGATTAGCATTTCATTTTCTGGGCCATCCGAAACCTTTCGACGTTCACCAGCCACGAGTTTGGGGCTGTGCTAGTAATATAATCAATATGTTAATATAATTGTTGGCTAAATTACAATTTTAGATTGTGTAAATCACTTTTTTTAATGCCTAAATTCATTTAGTCCTTTCAAAATTAGAAAATATTGAGTACCATAAATATGTAATCTCAATGATTGAAATCTAAAATTTTCTAAATTTCGAACCATATTTTAGACAAATTTCATAGAAAAAATGTTGGAAATATTAATTATAAGTAGTGAGATTTACACTTACATCGTCTCTCTTTCTCTCTCTCTCACGATAAGAAGAGATGTTACTCAATCATACACGATGAGCACGAGTGTTAGCAGGAGAATTATTAAATGAGCCGATATTTTATCTTTCTCAATCGATGTTATGTCGATAGAGTCAGTCGAATTTATTGTCATCTTAAATGTTTGAATGTTTGAGTCAAATTACTTCTACATGAAGCCTGATTCTTAGTCTATATATTTCTGATTACGTAAAGAGTTGACACACACAAAGAGATAGAGTTAAGATATAGTTGATAGTTAGAATTAGAAACAACTGTGAAGGGAGTCAGAGAAATCTGAGAGCAGAAGCTTTGTTTATGAAATTATGCAAAATTTGTTGGAGATGAAGCTCTACATAGTTTTTGAATTTTGTAACTACATGGCATATCGAAGTTGGTAATATATCAAGTATTTTTTTAATTGATGAGTATTTCTGAGTTTTGTTATGTTCAAGAATTCTGAAAATACATTCTGTTTGCTTCTCTGCAAGCTTAAGTAAGGTTTATAAGTTTTTTAATATTCACTGAAAGTATATATGTGATCTTATGTGCTTGAGTAGCATTGCTTTAATTTTATTTCAAAAATTAGTTTATTAAGTGTTATCATCACAATGCCCAGTCTAGAACGCAATATTGAAACTGTGCAGTAAATCATGAAAGCTTAGCGACAAAGAATTTAACTCCGCGGTCTTTGCAACTGTGTTGCGCAGAGTTTGTCTATGCGCTTTAGATTTGAGATATGGTATCAGAGTAGGTTTCAAGAGAAGTTTCAAAGAGAAACAACTCTTTTGTAAGGTGAAATCATGGCTTCTACTTCAAATATGCAACCTCCCACTTTTACAGGTAAAAATTATGAATTATGGTCCTTGACCTTGAAGGTGTTATTTTGGGGTCAATATGTATCAGAGATAGTTGAAAATGGCTATGTGGAACCAACATATCAGGAAACATACAATGTCCTCACACAAGCTGAGAAGGATGCCTTGAAATATCAAAGAAAGAAGGATGGAAAGACAATGTTTTACATACATCTAGCCATGCATGAGATCATACTCCCAAGAGTAGCATCATCAAAGAAAGCCAAAGAAGCACATGACATATTACAAACTTTTGATCAAGGTATGTGTAAGTTTTAAACCTGTGAAGTAAAACAATGCATATAGATTCTTAAGAAAAACATAAATTAATCAATGGCTCATACACATAGTACACAAAGATTTATACCAGAAACCCTTAACTGGGAGAAAAATTCCAATGCTTCATTGTATTAAATTCACCATTCACCATAAAATATATATAAAATGTTTTTAGGTATTCCGTAGATACCAAAAATCTAATCCCTTAATCCAGTATTAATTTAGAAAACTACTAAAAATAGCAAAATCCGCTAAAATAGCAAAAACGCCCAAAAAAGAAATTTGGGGTGTTTCCCTGAACACTGTGCGTAACTAGGGGGGCACCATACATGGCCCCCCTAGAACCCCCTTAGGAAGCATCCAACACACATGACACAAAGATCACTACTAGAGGGATCTTCAAAGGAAGTTGTCAAATCTGACACACCCACACACACACATGAAAATAATATAACGCATACCCAACATTCTCCCACTTGTTGTTTTCTTTGCATCTAGGGGTCCACAAAATTATATAGTCAACAATACAGGGCAACAAAGCCCATTGTTACTCTACACCAGGAGAACTTTTCTGTGCTCACAGACTTTGTTAATGAATCTGCAACATTCTTCAAAGTGTCAACCTTTCCTAGAAACACCTTCTTTTATTCAACCATGTTTGTCACAAAGTGATACTAAACATCAATATGCTTTCTCTTCGAATGATAGGCTAGTTTATTTTCCAGGAATATTGCACTATGACTATCACAATCTAATCTTACTTCTTGTTGTACCAACCCAATACCTGAACACAATCTCTATAACCATACTGTTTCCTTGCTTGCATGAGTGCCTACCATGTATTCATCTTCTATAGTTGATAATTCCACTACAACCTGTCTTTTTCTCATCCAACTGATTTATCCTCCAAATAGGTTTAACACATACCCACTTCTAGATCTTCTGTGATCCACATCTCTATCCTAGTCTGCATCAACAAATCCATGTATGTACACCACTCTGTCCAATCCTGGTCTTCCTTGGTAGCACAATCCATAAATAGTAGTTCCACGAAGATACCTGAAGACCCTCTTTACTATTGTGCAATGCTCCTTCCCTGGTTTTGAAATATACTTGCTCAAAACTCCCACTGCATGTGCAATGTCCGGTCTAGTATAGACCATTGCATACATCAAACTGCTAGCTGAACTGGCATACGGAAGATGGCACATGTCCTCTTCTTCTTCCTGTGTCCTGGGGCATTGATCTGCAGATAACTTTACACCTATAGGAATAGGAACCTTGATCGGTTTACTTCCATCCATATTAAAACTCTGCAATATCATCTCAATATATTTTCTTTGATTCAACCATAGTTTCCTCTTTGCATGATCTCTTTTAATCTCCATTACCAAAATGAAGTTAGCAGCACTGAGATCCTTCATGTCAAATTTGGAGGATAGCTGCGATTTTACCTCCTTGATAACATCGATGTTATTTCCTACCAGCAACATGTCATCAACATACAACACTACATAAATGAAGTGATTACTAACCTGCTTGGAATATACACAATGATCATCCTTTCTTCTCACAAATCCCAATCCAAGGATGTATGTGTCAAACTTTTGGTACCACATCCTAGGTGATTGCTTTAGACCATATAGTGACTTCTTTAGCTTACATACCAACTCTTTCTTTCCCTTCACTACAAATCCTTTTGGYTGCTTCATGTAGATTTCTTCTTCTAGATCCCCATCTAGGAATGTTGTCTTTACATCCATTTGATCCACTTCAAGATCAAAAGAAGCATCAACAGATAAAATAAATCTAATATAAGTTAAATTAGCAACAGGAGAAAAAATATCACCAAAGTCAATTCCCTCTACCTGGGAATAACCTTTTTCTACTAACCAAGCTTTGTATTTCTCCACTTTTCCTTTTGCATTAAACTTTTTCTTAAACAACCATTTCCTACCAACAAATTTTCTTCCAGCTGGAAACTCAACTATATCCCATGCCTCATTCTTATCCAAGGCATCCATTTCTTCAACCATGGCCTTCTTCTAGAATTTAATATCCTCTGAATTCATTGTTCCCTGACAGCATTGGGATCATCATCAGTAATAGATAAAGAAAATTTGGAATGGAAATCAGGTGGACTATACCTTTCTGGTTTCCTTCTTTCCCTCACTGATATCCTCAATACTGGGGTATGAGGTTCTTCTTCTTTTGCTTCATCTTCTTCAGATGATCCAAATTTTTCATCATCCAATTCCAACTCTATTTCCTCAGGTTCTTCTGGCCTTGGTGGGAATTCCTATTTGGAAACGTCTTTTACATGTCTGAAAACAACATCTCGACTGTAAACAGACTTCTTGGTTTCTGGGTTCCAAAGATTCTAACCTTTTACACCATATTTATAACCAATAAAGATACCTTTTCAACTTTTTTATCCATCTTACTCCTATTTTCCTTTGGAACATGTACATAAGCATCACAACCAAACACTCTAAGATGTTCAAGAGAGGGTTTCTTTATAGTCCATACCTCTTGTGGAGTTTTATCATCCAACACTAATGAGGGTGATCGATTGACCAGGTAACATGATGTACCCACTGCCTCTGCCCATAATTCCTGTTCTAACTCGACACTGTTGAGCATGCTCCTTATTTTTTCCATCAGTTTCCTGTTCATCCTTTCTACAACTCTATTTTGTTGAGGTGTGTATGGAGTAGTCTTCTGCCTTGCTATACCACACTTCTTACAGAAATATTCGAATTCATTTCCACATAATTCTCCACCATTATCTGTCCTCAATACCTTTATTTTATTCTCTGTTTGATTTTCTACTAGAGCCTTAAACTCTTTAAATTTATCAAATACCTTAGATTTCTTTCTAAGAAGATAAATCCATGCGTTCCTTGAGAAATCATCTATGAATGAAACATAATGCATAGATTTACCTATTGATGGAAGAGGCACAGGTCCAAACACATCACTGTGTATCAACTCTAAGATCCCCTTTGCTCTTGTAGCACCAGATGGGAATCTTAATCAATTCCATTTACCATATATGCAATGTTCACAGAAACAAGAATCTAGAGTGCAATTAGACATACCTTAAACCATGCCTTTACCGTGTAGTGTTGAAGGCCCTTTTCTCCAATATGCCCCAGTCTTTGATGCCACAACATGGTCTTCTTTCCAGGAACATTATTAGTCTTGTCTTCTTTATTTGTCTTCTCAGGGACAACAAAACTATTACACCCATTAGTATAAGTTCTTCCCAACAAATTTTACAGAGTTCCACACCGAACTCCCCTCATCAACACCATTTATCCTTGTACCATCTTGCAAGTGCCCTTTCCCAATACAATATCCACTCCTGCATCATCCAGCTTGCTTATAGATATTAGGCTCCTGGCTAGTTTTGGAATGTGCAAAACCCTAGGGAGAGTTCTAATCCTTCCATGTTTTAGCAACAACTTAACCCTTCCACATCCCATGATTTTGGCTGTCGATTCATCTCCCAGGAATACATCACCATCATCGTATTTTTCATATTCATAGAACCACTCCATATGAGGAGTCATATGGTATGATGCACCTAAGTCGATCAACGATACATCATGGTCAGCATGTGTACCTATAGATGCCAGGTAAACATCACCTCCTTCTTTAGTGGAGGTTTTCTCCTCTGTGGAAGAGGTACTATCAGATCCCTTTGGTTTATCAACCTTCTTAGACTTGAAATCTTTCTTATAATGCCTTGTTTTACCACACTTCTAGCATTTTCTCAAATATTTTCTTGGAGACTTTGATCTACCTGTAGATTTAGATCTCCCCCCTAAAGACTTACTAGGATTCCTGTCTTGGGTACGACCTCTTACAGATAAATCATTTGTGTTATGACCATCCATGTTTTTTCGCCTCATCTCTTCAGATAGCAAGGATGCAACTACATCCTCATACTTCAATGTAGATTGAGTGGTACTACCAATTGCTACAACCAGATTATCCCAAGAGTCTCACAAAGAACATAACAAAGTAATACACTTATCTTCTTCTGCAATC
>ML791378.1:180585-194088 GCA_009831015.1 Picea engelmannii
AACCAATGCTCCTCTTCTTTCTTCCCTACTCTCGTAATCATTCTACATATTTTGTATCTTATGATTCCTCCCGGATGTAAGAATTCATATTTATTTAATTTGTATTTTGATAACTAAATTTTCCATCACATGATCTTGTCACTATCATTTTCATTTTTAAGAGTCAAAAAATAAATTCCTTCAAAGTACACCACAACAACAAAAGTGTAGAGAGGGGGGTATAGAGGGAGGGAGAGAAAGAGGGGCATATAGAGAGAGAGAGAGATATGGAAGGAGAGATACTTGGAGGGATGGGTAGAGAGGGAAAGAGAGAGAGGAGGGAGAGGAACAGAGTGGTAGAGGGGGCAGAGAAGGGAGTGCCTGAGTGATAGAGGGAGCAGAGAGAGAGAGGATGAGGGATAGAAGTGGAGAAGGTGAACAATAGTGATATATATATATATATATAAAGAGAGAGCGAGAGAGAGAGAGAGAGGGCATGTGTTACAAAGGTGGATGGGTGAGAAGAGGGGGCGATAGATGAGAAAAGGGGAGGTGGGTATGAGGGTGTGGTAGAAGAGAGGAAAAGGGGAAAGAAGTACACCTTAATATATTTTATTGAATGGAAGATTGTATTTTGTATTGTGGGTTTGTATAGATTAATATATTTTAGTAAATAATGTATATGAATACAATGACCGATAAAAAATTTAGTACAAACCAGGTGGGAATGTGTACTAATAATTGATTAATCCACACACACGAGCCATATTTATATGGAATAGAGGTACAACGATGGATCTATCAATTTTATTATCCAAATTAGAGTGAAGAAGCTATATTTTTCTTTCTTCTCAAGGTTGGTATCTTTCTCTTTCTTTTCACAATTTGGGGGATATTTCTGTGATATTTGGAAGCCAATATTGGATCTCAATTTTAGCCCCTTCTATTCTTCAACTAGTGAATTTGTTTTTGTTAGCCCTACTTTGAGAGTCTCTAAGTGATGGGTTAAAGGGAGAAATAAAGAGGAGAGGAAAGAGTGGTGAGGGGTAAGACCCAAATGAAGAGGATATTATCATGCAAAGTTAGAGAGAGATAGGGGGAGATAGGTAAAAAGAGAGGAAAAGAGGNGGAAACTTAGGAATAAGAGTGTGCATGCCTTCCATTAATCAATGTATGTTCCTAGAGAAAACAAACTTTCCTAGGATCACGTGCATGTTAGTTCCATTTAAACTTTTTTGAGGGGTAGGTATGAAAACTCTACCATAAGTGTTTGTTGAGTTTGTTGCCTCATATTTAGGCTAAGGATGAAAAACCTATTGGTTTGGTCTACAAATACATAAACAAATTCATTTTTATGAATACCTCTCAATATCTCTATTTTTTTATGTTATTTTTCTATAGGCTACACAAATCGGTTGTCCATGAAACTATAGTCACAGATAGATTTGACTATGTAGATTCCAAATATATAATTTAGAAATAAAAATTAATACACTTTGATATTTTTAATTGATTTTTGTCTTGACATATATCAAAATCCTAAAATTTATACCTCTTTTATTTTTTTGTAACTTTTTATCATCTTAACATTTTTTAAAATAATTTATATGTTGCAGTAGAAGACAGTGAGACATTCAATCTAAAAAATAATGTTTGATAATTTTAAGACCTTCGTAACCTTCACTAATGGAAGGAATTGTAATTTCAAAGATATATTGACTTTCGACCCCTTAAACAAGGGGGTCTCATACACCAATTTGGTGTCTGGCTTGTCCATGACCTTAAAATTAGATTATTGTTCCTTTTGTTGTTGTTGTTTTTATTATTATTATTATTATATAAATTTAATATTATAAATATTGAAAAAAATACACTGCACTAGAACAATGGGTTCTCTACAATGACACAATTGTGTTAAGGAAATTCCATTGCTATGGTAATAAACACCTGCATTAACAAAGACATATACCTTATATTTTGTTTGAAATATAGCATACCATTGTTAGAAAAAATCAAATTTCAAATTGTTATTCATAATTTATATAAATACAATTTATATATTCATAAATCTAATTCAATTACCTACATTTCATATTTTTACACCATATTAAAATTCATTGTAAAAGTATCTTGAATAATCCCTCCAAGTTAACATATTTTTTTTCTTCCATGTTTCCATTGTCACTAACACATCATAAGAGACCATTATTATCTTTCACGCAACCTTAACTAATTAACAGTAATTTATAACTTTATTCGAAAAATACTTACAACTATTTATTAAGAACATAACATACTGATTATATTTTATGCATTGAATTTTATCCAATAAAATAGTATAAATATTTGTTAATAAACATCATAGATTCATCATATACATGGGATCTTATGGTAGATTGGAACAAATGTGTCTTACCATTTTCATCAGACTTTAGTGTGATGGGTCATATTAAAAATAAGTAGGAGATCAAGATGTTCTTGAAAAATATAGGAGGGGAATAATCCTCATCCCTCGAACTTCCCATAGTCTAGGTTTATTTTGGTAAATCCTTCCAAATATTGCTTGAGAGACATCCAAATATTTGTGATATTATTGAACTCTAGACATCCAATTATTTGTGAAATTTTTGAACTGCAAGTTAAAAAAAATGTAAGGTATAATATCCTATTCAATGTATATTTTCTCGACATTTTACTTGTTTATAGCTATTTAGAATCCATTGTTGGAAATGGGGTTCGGGTGTTTTATCTAAGAGTGAAACCTTGAAATCATTATAGATCTACAGTCCATTTGAATCACAACCAAAATTAAGACCAGACTTCTTATACAATGCAACTCATAAACTTCAATTTAATGGCCACACATGCTTCCAAGAAATAAAACAAAAAACAATTATTGGTCATAAATGTTATGTTATTTAGATCTGAATATAAAATATAGAAGATCGATCCTTAACTTCAACAATAAAGAAAATAAATTATTGACACATTCACAATATTCTTCACTATGCTCCAACACATTGCTTACTCTTCTTTATATATCATTCTCTTTCTCCTAGAAACATTCTAGAGAAGGAATATTCTAGTAGGTGGAACCTTTTGGTAAAACTTCTCACCTTTATTGTGCTCACACTATTAAATGGTCCTTACTTACTAAAATTAGTCTCCATACATAACAATACATATCTATCTAACTATTATTATTCCCCTTGGGTACCTCCCTAGGTATACTACATTCCATCCCCATTTGAATGTTTCGTACCCAAAACATGGGAAGAAACCATACAATATGATTGGTTAAGTAATGTATCCAATTGGTACTAAGTACGAGCATCCATCCATCCTAATATAATATGAACATGATGTCCAACTGCTACTTGTCTACCTTGATTTTGATTCTTGTCACTCTTTAGATGTGATAAGGTTGTTTCTCTTCTCTAATATTGTCCTGCAGTGCTGGTAGTCCACCATATATTTTTTGAGTGGTGCCCCTTTTGGTTCCATGTTGGTCCATAATAAGTTTGTTTATTTGCATGTGTTATATACTAGATGTATTATAATAAGAATAAATAGAAATATTGCAACAAATACTAGTGGAACAAAAAAATATAGAGAACCACAACACCAAAAGTGATATATTTATTGATAGAAATCCAAGTTCACTTGCCTCTTCGAGGGTGAAACCTCCATGAGAGTAGATATCTATTACAATAATTCTCAAGAAAAGGATTTCCCATGCCTTCTACTTCTATTTACGCTAATTCTATATTCTAGAGAACGTTCTAGAGGAAGATATTTCTAGAAGTGTAAACTGCTATTAAGTCTTCTTACATTTGAGTTGTTAATACTATTATATAGGGATTATTTACTAATGTTAGCATTTATTACATATAAATCATATTATTCTACCTACTTAAGGGGTTAGGGATGTTATGTCCCTAACATGCCCTCCCCCTTGAAAAAAAATATTGTCCTCGAGGCTTGAGATGAGGAAATTGGTGCAAAATGGTAGCGAGTTCCCAAGTGGCATCTGCTGGTGGTGTATCCTTCTACTGAACTAAGACTTTCTTGATGTTGAGCTAATGGATATGATGCTCTCATTTGTCCAAGACAACTTCTGGCTGCAACTAAATGGATACTTCTTCATCCAACTCTGGGAGGCTAGTGTTATCAGATTAATCCGTAAGTGTGGAGACAAACAAATCTCCCTAGTTTCACCATGAAACTAGAACAAAAAAAGACAAAATACAAAAATTTCCCTAATTTTGAATTATCAAGCATACTAACTAACAAGAGATAAATGACATACCTTTTACATGTTGTTTGTCCTCTCTAGTGTCATTCTCACTCTGTTCCAAGGCTTATACGATGTTGAACTTGTAAAAATACAGAAGCCAACAAAGTGAAAGAAACAACATATACTCAAAAAAACCTATGTATGTGATCAAGGAGTCATACAATAAAATAAGGACAATTTTATGGGAAAGAAATATATTGTTTTATTAGAAATATGAAAAGTATAATACAACCTATGCCTTGATGTCATAAGGTCCCTTCCAATAGTTCCTTGCTTCCCACACACTTCTTACTCCATGGATTCTGAGATCAAAAATCTATATTGACAAAGAAAAGCTCAAAGCCAACATACAAGCTCCAAAAACTCCAAGACACAAAACAACTAAATCCAAGCTACCAAGCCCAAGCTAACTTTCTCCATGAGAGCTCTTATCCTTTTATAAGATGAAGAGGATAAGGTGAGGAGGTTAGGATGATCCCACTAAATCCAAAAAGTGAGTAAGCTCCAAACCAATCAGAGGCCACCTCACCATATAATCTTCTCCTTCTAGAAGCATCGAGAAGATGCTCATTTTTCCCACGTATGAAAATTGTCACACCCCTAGAAATGAGCAGAGTGCAACAACGTTGTAGGTCAAGTTTAGTAAAACATGCGATGATCTGAGATCATCACACCCCTAGAACTGGATAGGGTGCAACGATCCTCCTTACTAGGGTTTTTACAAAGGAAAATATGATTTCATCTCTCAGGTAAAGGTATTCTCCCTTCTTTCCTCAAGAATTTAGGCCAATGATCCCTCTAAAGAAAATAGATAGGTTTAGATCATTAACGGTCATGTGGGTGAAAAAAATAATGTTTAACAGATATCCCCCCCAACGTATGAAGTTAGAACAGAGTGATAGATGAAATACTTTGTCGAGTGTGTGTAGGGAACAAGGAACACGTCGGTCGGAAACCTGCAACAAAAAGGAAATACAATACAATAATATATCATCATTGAGGTAGGCATTCCCATACTCAGAATAGAAATAGCTCAAAGAATAAATGCCAACATGCAAAGATCCACGTCAAGTAATATAGGTCATGGACACCAAACATACACTATGGATCCATGCCATTATGACTCAAATCTGAACATAGCCACCAAAAATACATTGTGGATCTATGCATTAAAGACTCAAATTTGAACATAGACATGAGACATACAATGTGGATATATGCAATAGGACAATATGAATATACTCCAGGGCAACCTGAATATGTTAGAAATGATTCAGGGTCTTCATCTCCACCACTCTATATTATGCATCTATCCTTGTGAATACATGTGTTGAGGTCAAGAATGGTAGAAACCACTTGATTAACGATCATTAGTGAATACCATTAACAAGTGCGAGGGAAATCACTATTAATGTCAATGACTCCCAAGGTACACTAGTACAACCCAACGAATGTGAATCAATGAGCTGAGGTCAAACATTCGACAAAATATTTCAATCAGGGGTCAATAATGAAAACCCAATGTCAAAAGAGAGGAAACCTGCCATTGACGCATGCAAGTTCCAAGGTACCAAATACATTCTAAGTCTAATTCCTAGATAATGAGTTGAAGTCGGCAGGAAAAGACTCGTCATAGGAGGGCCTTAATGTATCCCCCATCAATGACACGAAATAGGTAACAAGATTTGAAGTAGGTCAGAGTAACCAGTGATTCAGGACTAACTCAGGGATGGATGATGCAATAAAATGCTTAAGGATTGCAGAAATGGCCGATGCAATAGAAGGATTTATGGGTTGAATTTCTCTTTCAACATATTGACGACATGATAACTATCTTGGAAGCATTAAATCAACAATAGGGATCATAGACCAATTTGTAATATTATAAAGGAGTATTATCAAGAGACAAGTGGGTTTTCCAGAGAGACCAAAAAAGAGATAAACTACCACTCAACAAACGTTTTCTTCAAATACTTTAACGAGCGTGAAAAGAACAAGATCGCTCAACAATCTTTTCATGTTTAGAGAGCCTAAAAAGGGCTTAAAGGGAACTCCAAGGGGTTCCTTTTTCATATAACCTTTACGAGTCCAAAAAGGTGATAAAATTTTACTCAGTTACATTCTTGGTTATTTACAAGCATGAGAAAGAACAAATACTCAGCTCAAGATTGTTTTCATTTTTATGCAAGCTTAAAACAAAACAAAACTATGCTTGGGATAGATTTTATTTTTTACACAAGCTTAAAACTAGCCAAAACTATACTTGGACCTGGTTTCATTTTTACACAAGCTTGAACTAGAGGAAACTATGCTTGAGGTAGGTGGTTTCATTTTTACACAAGCTTGAACCACAGGAAAAAACATGCTTGGACCTGGTTTCATTTTTACACAATCTTGAACCAGAGGAAACTATGCTTGAGGTAGGTGGTTTCATTTTTATACAAGCTTGAACCACAGGAAAACTATGCTTGCGACTTCCTAATGCATAATCTAGGGATGGTTGGTACTTATCCCCCATCTTAAGAAGCTAGCAACTTAACTTCAACATGAAGTCTAGAGGTTGTAATCATTTCTCCCCAAGCTTCATTTCGTCCAACTACAAAGGCGAATGAAATGAAGCTTCAAATACTAGATGAAGGACTTGAATCAAACATAGAGGGGGGAAAATATTTCATTTTTTAACGATCTTGATACAGGAACATGAACTATGGTCGAGAATCCAGGTTCAAACCTCGGACCTTTGTTTCATGTTTTAGCAAGCTTGACATAGAAACATGAACTGTTCTTGTAATATTTGTTTCATTTTTTAATGAGGTTGCTACAGAGACAAAAAAAACTATCCACACAACCTCTGTTTTGTTTTTTAACAAGGTATTCATAGAGACACAAAAACTATCCTCAAGGATGGTTTCATTTTTTAACAACTTTGAAATCATAAAATCATTCTCAAAGCTAGTTTCATTTTTTAATGAGCATGAAATCATAAAACCATGCTCAAAGATGGTTTCATTTTTTAATGAACTTGAAATCATAAAACCATGCTCAAAGCTGGTTTCATTTTTTAATGAGCTTGAAATCATAAAACCATGCTCAAAGATGGTTTCATTTTTTAATGAGCTTGAAATCATAAAACCATGCTCAAATCTCTCTTCTTGATCATGGCTTCCAAGAGGACGATGTTCCGGAAGGAAACCATGTCAAGGGACAAAACTCGGTCATGGCCTCCAAGAGATCTTCACTCGATGGAAGAAACACACTCCGGAAGGAACACATGTCGAGGATCGCGATAGGGGTAATGAGGTCAGTCTCCAATAGCCCCACCGAAGAGATCACCATGTCAACTATTGGATCCAAGACATAAGGGAGTGATATTATAGTGAGAGGCTCATCTCTATCGGTAGCCAAAGGCATTTGAGACAATGCCACATAATTGACCTGTGGTGGGGGTGATTCCATATGCATACAAGAATCATTTAGGGAGGTCATCGAGTTGATGGTAAAGTCAGGGCCAATGAATGAAAGTTCATTAATAGTCAAAATTATTCCATCATGAGGGAAATATATCAAACGAAAAAGAATGGACATGATATCTTTCATTTCATAGACGTAATATTGGCCAAGGAGTAAATTGAAATCTAAGGGGTCTTGGACTACCATAACATCAATAAAGACAGTTTTCCATCCCAAAGTTATAGGAAGCCGAGGAAGGAATCCTAAAGGGTGACTGGTTCTTCTGTTAAAATATAATATATTCTTCATAACTTGCACAAGCTGAGGATAACCCAAATCTTTCCAAATAATAGAGGAAAAAATAATAACATACGCACCTTTGTCTATCTGTTTCCGAGGAGCATCCCGACCACAAACCTGTACTGTAATCTTGAAAGGAATGTGAGAGGGAAGACGAGGTCCAGTTAGTGCACCCCAATCAAAAAGGATATCTTCATTACTTGGATCAGGGGGTTCCATAGGAGAAGAAGGAATTCCCCCCAGCACGGTAGTGTCTGTATCAATAAGAAAAACATGCGCAATCTCAGGTTTACTCTCTAGTGGGAGAGTAGGATTGACTGATAATGACATCAGATCAACCACTTGGGTTTCATTCTCCAAGGGGAGAATGGTTTCAACGGGTCGAAATGGATCGACTGCTTGGGTTTCACTCTCTAACGGGAGAGTGGGATCGACTGAGGATGAAATTAGATCAACCACTTTATCAACTGGTTCAATGAAGGACATGACCAGATTGACTACCTCATCAACCAGACTCACCGACGAAGGGACCAGATTGATCATTCCATCAACTACAGGTGGGTTGAGAGTAAGCTTGTGATAAGCAGCTGGAAGTTGAGGTTGGTAAATAGTTATGTCTTCTAGTAATTTTGAGGCTTCATCCATATGTGAGAAAAGGTGCGTTTGATGACTCCCTTTGCATAACATACACAGGAACTTGAATATACTTTTCTTCTTCCCAACGATATCTTGACTAGTTGATGGGAGGTCATCAACATGTTGTTCAAAGGCTGATGACATGGGATGGAGAGGGTGTGCATACCATGCTTCTATAACCTTGGATATACCAGGGAAATACTTAATAATATGGAAGCCCTTACAAATCATATAAGGGTACTTGGGTTTACAGGTTGTTTAGGTGATCTTGGAATCATCAAGATTCCCAACACAATTATCAGTAATTGGTGGTTTTACAACATGTCCAACAGTGGTTGGAGGTTTATAACCTTTCTTATTTTTCTTTTTCTTATTCCTCTGTTTATTCTTCTTCTTATCCACTGAGTTGCTGGCTTCAGAGATTTCACTTGGCGAAGAAGATGAAACGAAAGAAGATCTTTCAAGTGGAGAAAGTAAAGAATATCTTACTAGTGAAGAAGGCGAAGGTTCATTATGAGGTTGATGTTCTTGGGGGGAAGTGACTATAACTAAATAACTTGCTACATTCGGGATTACCAAAGTGGAAAAAAACCATAATGGTAATCCAATTGTGATACGTGGAAGGCTCAAAGTAGCGATTTAAGGAGGACCAACGTTTTTGTAAGAAGGAAAAAAAAGGCTCCTTCGTAGAAGGGGTTGCCTCATTGGTCGTTCCAGGAACTGACACCATTAAGCATAGATCAAATTGAAGGCCTGTAATGGAAAACAAACAACACACGCTAAAAATATAGTAAGCAAGCAAGCAAACATAACCTTCTCACGATGAACACACTATTTGGTGATGAAATCCAACATCACGGGAACAATGTAAGAAAGGGATGAGATAGAGAAGGAGGAAAAGTTGCGTTGATGACCTTCTTAATGGACTTACAACCTGGTTCAAGCACCCACACATAACAAATCTCCTTTTTTTCACCATGAAACTAGAATAAAACAAGACGGAATATAAAAGTTTCCCTAAGTTTTAATTATCAATTATACTAACTAACAAGAGATAGATGACATACCTTTTAAATATCATTTGTCCTCTCTCGTGTCATCCTCGCTACATTCCAAGGCTTACGGGATGTTGAACCTATAAAAAGACACAAGCCAACAAAGTGAAAGTAACAACATATACTCAACAAAACCTATGTATGTGATCAAGGAGTCATACAATAAAATACGAACAATTTTATGGGAAAGAGATATATTGTTGTATTAGACATATGAAAAGGAGAATACAACCGATGCCTTGATTTCGTAAGGTCCCTTCTAAAATTTCCTTGATTCCCACACACTTCTTGCTCCACAGATTCTGAGATCAACAATATATCTTGACAAAGAAAAGCTCAAAGACAACATACAAGCTCCAAAAACTCCAAGCTACAAAACAACTAAATCCAAGCTACCAAGCCCAAGATAACTTTCTCCATGAGAGCTCCTCTCCTTTTATAAGCTAAAGAGGATAAGGTGAGGAGGTTGGGATGATCCCACCAAATTAGAAAAGAGAGTAATATACAAACCAATTGGAGGCCACCTCACCATAAAAGCTTCTCCTTCTAGAAGCATCAACAAGATGCTCATTTTTCCCACGTACGAAAATCGTCGCACTCCTAGAACTTAGCATACTATGACGACATCATAGGTTGGGTTTAGTACAGCATGCAATGATCCAGGATCGTCGAACCCCTAGAACTAGACAGGGTGTGACAATCCTCCTTACTAGGGTTTTTACAAAGGAAAATATGATTTCATCTCTCAGGTAAATTTCTTCTCCCTTCTTTCCTCAAGAATTCAGGCCATTGATCGCTCTGAAGACAATAGATAGGTTTACATCATTAAGGGTCATATGGGTGAATAAAATAATGTGTAACAATTGTTTTGTGTTTTTTTCTTTGTTCAAATCACTTTCTTTAAGTACAATACATGAAACACAAGATGGAACTTAGAGTGATTGGGAAGAGCCAATTGGTAAGACATGGGCCCCACTCACTTGATAATTTTATAAGCACCATAAAATTTGGGGGAGATTTTCTGACAATATTCAACTGTGATTGAAGTTTTCTTATAAGGTTGCAAAAAAAAAACACGTAGTCCCCTTCAACAAATTGGAATTTTGAACGTCCCTGATCTACTTGTTCCTTTATGTGATTCTAATCCATGACAAAATTTTCTTTGAGGGTACGAATAATGGAAATGAAAATTGTAAGATTTTTTTCAACCTCTTAAACCTTAGAGACACCAAACATGTATGAGAGAATTGATGGTCGTGGATTTTTCCCATAGATCGCTTCAAACGGGGTCATGCGAGTGCCAATATGATAATAGGTTTTGTACCACCATTCATAAAGTGCTAACCCCTATGCCCACTGATGTTTTTGGTCAGATGAAAAACACCACAAATATGTTTCCAAACTCTTGTTCACAACTTCAATTTTTCCATCAATCTATGGATGATAGGTTGTACTGAGATGTAATTGGGCTAGTTGGAGTAAGAACAATTCTTTCAAAAAATTGTTGGTGAATGTTGGATCACATTCGAAGACAATAGAATGAGGAATGCCATGGAGTTTAAAGATAATATCCATAAATATTTGAGCCTCTTTTTTTGTGGTAAATGATTGTTGAAGAGCATATAAATGAACGTATTTGGATAGACGATCTACTACCACCATGATGACGGTCATATTATTTGATTTTGGCAAGCCAACAATGAATTCCATATAAATATCCATCCAAATAGTAGGTGGGATCAAGAGTGGTTGGAGTGTGGATAGATCCTTGTTGGAGCATGTCATTTTGGGTAAGTTTTGGAAATCATGCAGGAGCGATCGTGTGATGAATTAGAAAAGGAGAAGTGCACATGGAAGACATATGGCGCATTTTTTAGGAGTCAATGCACAAAAGGAGGAAGTTAGTTAAAAGTTTTGGGACATTTTGTCCACATTGTAACGGGCTAAGCCATAATGTAATACTATAAATATGTAATGGTTTTTTGGGGTAGAGGTGGGTCGTTGTTGAGAGTGAGAGGATTGAGTAGTTTCTCTTTGTTAGTTCATTGTTCGGGTGTTGAATATTCAAGTGGTTGTTTTGTTGAGTTGATTAGTATGAGCTAAGCCGAAAATCAGTCGAAAGGTATGTGTTCACTGCAACATAGCATGACATGGGTAGGTTTGGGTTTTAAATAAGGATTATTGTATGAGAATAGTGCACACCTATTGTAAGAACTGAAGATGAATCAATAATATAAGAAGCCAGTTGTTGTAGACGTAGCTCAGTTTTTGGTGAACCATGTTAAATTCCTGTGTTCTGATGTCTTTGTTGTCATGATTTGTTGGTTTGTTCTATTTATTGTGCACATGTAATGGATGCTAATGGTTAATATGAATATGTGTCCAATGACTTCGCACACCAATTGAATGGTTAAGTAGGATGAATACTCATATGTTGGTATGTTGTTATGATTCATGCATAGGATACATGAATGAATGATAAGTAAATGGTTAGTATGAATGCCTCATATTCCCCAATGACTACGGAAACCTAGTTCTTATAGTCCACATAGGTACCTCAAGGGAGACTTCACCTGCTTGCGGGTGATGTCGAAAGGGTCAAAATCTTTAGGGTTTTGTTGGTGATTTAATGTTGAACCTGGGGTCTACCCACTATGCACAAACAAATGGTTCCATTGTCAAGACAAATATATGTGAATGAGGGGAATGTGGAGGCTGACTAAGGAAGAGATCAAAGAATGGTTGAATACAAAAGAGATCAAGTTTGTAGTAGATCATAATCAGAACCCACATATTAGCGTAGAAGAATGGTTACAAAGGTATGTGTTTACATATTTACATGAAATTTTCTTTCTTGATTTCCCGAAGGTTTTAGCAGGGTGGATTCAGATATTTGTTGAACAAATCAAAAGGTATCACACTGAGGTTCCAATAAATTGGACTCTTGATTTAATTCAACAAGTCAGTACTATAAGCAATAAGGTATCACGAGTAGGTTATTACTGGCTAGATTAACATAGATGATTATAGGGGCTAAATTTTTCAAATGGGCCAATTTTCCATGGTTTTTCCCAAAAAACAATTTGCTAATTTCATTTTTTTCTAAAAATGATTCACCCAAATTCGATAGAATAAAATTATTTTACGTAAAAAATCACCAAAATTTTATAGAAAGTATATAAAATCCTTAGAAATTTGAATATTTAAAAAAAGCTATCCCCAAACATTTTAATTTTTTCATATTAAGGACTAGTAAAATTAGCCCATGTTTCTACATTTTAATACAAATTTTGATCCTTAAAATTATTCCTAGATTGATAGTGTGTTGGGAGGTTAGGTTATAGAATTTGTTATAGATTGTAATCAGTTGTATAGTTCTGAAATAAAATTATGGAAGGGTTCACATGGAAGATACTTAAAATCAATATGTACTTGGATTAAGATGTTGTTGTGCGATAAAGGAGTCATGAAAATGGAATATGATTTCCTTAGAAGCTAAGCGCCTTTGTACACATAGGGGGAATGGGGGCTAACCAGGGAATGGTCTGAGTGTCGTAGGGAAGAATGAGTAAGGAAAAAATGATTTGATGATACCAAGAGATGAAGAAGGTGCGACAGAAGAAGAGATTGGGGTATTTCATAGTGGTAAGAGATTTAAGTCGAATAGGAAGATGACGATGGCTGAGAGAGAGGGATGGCACAATGATATTGAAGAAAGAGACATTTGTGAAATTCTCCATATCTAAGAAATTATGTGCACAAAAGGAAAATATCATCAAATTAGTC
>ML791378.1:194770-215195 GCA_009831015.1 Picea engelmannii
GAATCAAGGGAATAGAATACACTATTGACTAAGGAAATCCACAAATCCTACTATGTTATTCGTTCCTAGAAAAGAGAATAAACCTACCAACAATCAAGAAAATAATTGGTTGGAGGAAAATGGATAGAATCAATATCGACCATGAAACCTTTGTATGATAGACCACCAATATGTTGTTTGCCTCTAGTTTATGACCATTCAAAGAAGCACATTGACAAGGTAACTACTTTGAAAATATTTTTAAGAAGTTGTTTATAATTAATGAAGGATAAGTATACTTTGAGTATTTTTCATGCAATGATTGACCATTGTGCACAAGTGAAATAAATGCATGTTGCACACTGAGCATTCAACTAGGTGCATTGCAAAAAGAAAATGAATAGGGAGTTCCAACTTAATGAAAAAATAGGATATTACGACATGGACGATATTATTTTGGATCTAGGGTCTGATGTGAATGTCATCCCAACAAAGACTTGGGAGATGATGGGTTAGTTGAAGTTGATTTTCCCACCTATCCAATTGAGATTAGGAACCAAAATAAGATTGTTCCAGTTGGAAGGTTAACATGGGTAAGTGTCAGTATTGATGGATTGTGAAGTGTAGCATACTTTGAATTGATCAAAATAGTAGATGGAAATAAACCTTATCCAACACTATTGGGAATTGATTCAACATTCAATAATCAGACTATCATTTATCTAGAGAAGAGAAAAAACGTATTTTAAGTAGAGTACTTGAAATTTGTTGTGTGTTCGATCCCAATAAAAGAATAATATTTGTATAACTAACAAAGAAAAAATAACTTGATAATCTATATAATATGATTGTGCGAATAGATGATTATGTGAATCCTACAACTGAGGGTGCACTCAATTGGTAGAGTATTATTTCTTGTGTGTTAGACTCAGAAGAAGCTCTAAAGAATTGGAAACAACGATTCCATGAAGTATCAATAAGGAAATGTGCTTGAATTACCTGCATGTTACGATGGATTATAAGTGAGATATGTGAACCTCCAAGTTATGATGGACTAAATGATGTTGCTTCATTTATAAAATAAATTGAATTTAAAATATCATATCAACAAAGTTCATTAGCTCTAGTTGTTGCACTGAAAGCGACTCCAGCTAGATGGTGGGCTACACAAAAGGATGGAATAATAGATTGGCAATAGTGAAAAATGTTACTACGGATCAGGTTTGGTACCGGGAATGAATATGTTATGTAGAAGCATATTCAATTAAGTTTCCCTACAAAACATATTAAAAGTGTATTTCCACATGGAGATCAGTACCGAAAGAAGTGTCAAGAGTGGACATGTAATGTTCAGTTTAAAAAATAATGATGCTTTGGTCGATTCATCCTTGCAGGTTATCAAGAATAAGATTTTTGCATCAAAAGAATTGATGGGATCAATACCTTGGTATAGTGCACCTAGAGTTTCTGCGACAGTTGAGGAGATACTAGACTATTGTAATGTTGCTCAAGAATACGAGGAGGATGAATACCCTAGGAATTTGCAGATACTAGAAAGTAAAGGAGAACATGTAGTAGAATGACCACAACTTGAATCTGCAGTGTATTCCAAGTCTTTGAAAACAAAAAAAGTGAACATTGGTACAAAATATAATCCCAAGTTCACGAACACAGGAGATTACTAGAGAAATGAGGTAGTCGAGATGATTGTTGACTTATTGCATGAATAACAGGATCTGTTTTTGGATACGTTCTCATAGATGAAAGGGATTGTTGGGGAATTAAGAGACATGAATATTCTACTAAAGCTAGATGCTAAACTTGTGAAGCAAATACCATATAGAATTAACCTGACATCTAAGGACAAGGTAAAAGAATATATAGAGAGGATTTTAGAAGATGTAATTATAGAACCTGTTAAAGAATCAAAGTGGATCAGTCCAATAATAGTTCAAGATAAGAAGACAGGGGGAATTAGAATTTGTGTAGATATGAGAAAGTTGTTTTATATCCTTTTTACAGATGAAGTGTTGGAGAATGTAGGGGGTCAGGAGGATTATTCTTTTACAGATAGATTCTCAAGATACCATTAGATCAATATTGCACAAGAAAACAAACATAAGATGACCTTTTTGACAGACTGGGGTGTTTTTCAATACACGGTTATGCCATTTGGGTTGAATAATGCACCAAAAATATTTTATAGAGTAGTTGTCGTGGTTTTGAAAGAGTTCATCCATAAGTTCTTAGAAGTATACTTAGATGATTGGAACTTATTTATTCTGTTAAAAGATCATGTTGAAACTTTGTGATTAATGTTGGATAGGTGTAGGTAGTACTAGATCTCATTGAATTTGAAGAAATCCTTGATATGTCAACTATAAATGTTTGGAGATATTTTTTGTAAAAATAAAAAAAATTCTATGTATTTTTTTTAGTTTTTATAAAATTTCGGCGATTTTTAAGGTAAAATAATTTTATCCTATAGAATTTTGTCTAATCATTTTTAAAATAGTGAATCTTTTTTTTGGAAAAATCATGGAAAAATAGCCTATGAGCGAAATTTAGCCCCTAAAATCATCTCTGTTTTCAGATTGAAAAAAGGAGTTCCATGTATATGTGGATGCATTGTCTATAGCATTGGGAATAGATTTGTCTCAGCCAAGTGAAGGATAGTTAGACCATATGATTTCATTTTCAAGAAGGAACCTATCATCTACAGAAAGAAACTATACTATGACATAATGATAATGATTGGAAACAGTGTATGCCTTGTAGAAATTTAGACACTATCTTTCAAGATCTCACTTTAAGATGTATATAGACCATTATGTGATGACATACCTAGTTATCAAGCCAGTGTTGGGGGGGAGAATATGCATATGGCTATTTTTGTTCCAGGAATATGACTTTGAGTTGATCATGAAATCAGGGAAATTTAATCCAGGACCAGATCACTTATCGTGCATACTATCAGGTGAAGATGCAAGAAACTTGAATGGTAGTCTACCAGACACACAATTATTTGTAGTACATATGGTAGATGACTATTTTGCATAAATATTTCGGTTCTTGAGTACAAGAGTATCCCCACATGAGTTTATAGTTGTGTAGAAGAAGTAGCCAGTAGTGAAGGGAGAAAAACATCAGTTAATAACAAGAGATTTGTACAAGTTATGCACATATGAAATTTTACGATGTTGTGTATTAGAGAATGAAAGACATATGATATTTCCATAGGCACATGAAGGGGTTGTAGGAGGTCACTATGTAGGAAAGAAAACAACTCAAAATATTTTGCATGCATGACTATGGTGGCCTACCCTCCACAAATATGCTAAGGAATTATGTCATATTTGTGACATTTGTCAGAGATTTGGGAAGCCTTCCAGGAGAGATTAAATTTCATTAGTACCAAAAGTAACATTGTATTAGCACCAGAATTCACCTCTGGATTGATGTAGAGGTAAGCATGATACCCATCAGTATTTAATGTCACAGGTTGGTTATTAAAAAGGTCAAATGGGCACAATCTCAAGAAAATATCATCTTAACTCAAAAGACTGCACTGATATGCACAAGAGGGTGAGGTGTTCTTTAACTTCAGTTAGTAGGTTTTAGTAAGGGTGAGTAGGAGGAATACTTCAATGAAGAATGTAGAGGTTTGTCGTGAACATCAGCCTTTCCAGCAGCCTAAGGAACAAAAACTTAAACACAAGGTCTTCTTGAATTAAAATTTCAAAGGAACTGAAAGAAATTATAATAGCACTATAATCGAACTTTCATCATAATTCAGTCACAATAAATCAAGTGAATCAGTCAACCATGAACTCTTTAAGTATCAAAAGGAATCGATAGGGAGAAAGAAATATGACTTTCATTAAATGTGAAATCTCAAATTACAAAGAATAACCAGAGAACCAGAATGTTCATTAAAAATTTACAAATCGGGAGATTTTCTCTACCATCGACCATAAAAAAATATCAAAACTGAGTATTTATACTAAAAAACAACTTGCTCCCTTCAAAAGCACACTCTAGTTATTGCATTCAAGGCTTGTTGTCTACATTTTCTCCTGTCAATATGCAATTGTATTCTTCTATCAGATGCAAGATCAGATGAGTATGGGCTTCATCATACAATCCATGGCAGAGGAACTTTCGGCTGATAGTCTTCCCTCCACGGCCAGATTTTCAATGCTTTCCATTTATGTGCTGAAATAAGCTTTCAACCACCTTCCATGTTTTCATTAACTTATTTCATATAGATCAGGGCGAGACCTGACACTCATGAATGTTCCAGGCAAGCTCAAGACTCTTTTGAGTCAATTTTGGCACCTCGAGGGCATGTAGATCTTTCTTGGAGACCGCCTTGGGCACTTTGTTTCTTGGCACAACTCTTTTCCTTGCCCCTCGTGACCTCGTTCCATGACCTCATGATTATATCATGGATGTCGTGATTTCACATTTCATAACTCATGCTAGATTCTATACTCAAACCTCTGAGTCGCGAAATCGTGATGCTCGAATCAGGTGATAGGTGTCCCCTTTGATCAGATGACCCAGATGACATCGACACTTCAGGACATCATGCTTCTTGAATCTTGAAAAATATTCCCTCTTATTTTACCGACTCGCGAAATTGCAAAAAGATTATCCAATGGTCCATCTCTATTCTTTGATCAATGACTACGATCTTATCACGATTTTGCATTTCGCGAGTTCTGATGACTCTGCCTCTTGACCGCTCCATCTTGCAAAAACACGAAGCAATGATTGTGCACCACGTGTCCTTTGAAGAACCAATGGCTAGGATGGACTCCACGATTTCATACCTCTGATGCTATATTTCATGCAAATGCAAGATCCCGATCACCGTCGATCTGATCTTCCTGGTGGATTTTTTCCATCGAAAACTTCTCTTGCTCGCTTGCTTGATTTGAGTCCACATCAAACCGCTTCAATTGTTGTGCTTGTTGGTCATGAGCGTGGCCTGTGAAAAATTACTCAGATGAATCGTTGAGGGATCAGGAAAACAAAAGGATCAGTGGCAAAAGAAAAAAGAGAGGTGATCGGCCTTAGGGAAAACATGAAGGCTAGGGGACGATATTTCTCAGGAAAGATGCTAAGGAAAAACAACTATATCAAATGGGTGAAGACAAACAGTTGAAAAATATGATCCGAAAGGAAAACTTATGATCAAGTCTGCAAAAGGAGAGAAATAAGTAAAATTACAAACCTAGGTAGAAAACACAGACTCACAAGACCCTGACAAGTTTATGTTCTAACATTAGGCTCCATGGGGGATAGATTCCTCCCTGTGAGGCTCTAAGAACTTTTTTTGTGGCTCCAGTGCCTTAGTGTTGGGTTGTGGAGTCTCCTATCAAAAACAAAATAAAAAAGAAATGGTATTTACAATGGTGGGATGCCGATTGTGGCTTTAAACAAAAAACAATTTCAGGAAGTGCCCATTTAGAGGGCCACCAAAACTTTTGTCTCCCTCCAAATTCTGCAACCTGTAAGTGTTATTTGGGAACCTCTCAAAGATAGTGAAGGGGCCGATCCAAAGGGATTTGAATTTACTATGCATGCCTTTTTCCTGCTTAGGCGCATACCATTTGAGTACGAGATCTCCCAGCTGGAAATCCTCCTTTCTTCTCTTCCTATCAAAATCCTTCTTGATCCTTCACTAACGATCATGTGCTTTGTCTGTTATCTTCTCTCTAGTATGTTTCACTTCTATCAATTGATGAATCCTTCTGATCATGTCATCAGGCTCTTCCTAGCAGTCTTGGAAGAACGTTGCCATCGGCAAGGCGAGCTGAGAGGAAAAAACTGCTTCAATCCCATATACACACTAGAAATGAGAGATGCCCAAGGACCACTTTGTTGTCACTCTATCAGCCCACAGAGAAAATTTGAGTTTTAAATCCCATGCCTTCTTGTTATCCTCTAGCAGTATTTTGATGATATTTACTAGGATTTTGTTAGAGGATTCTACTAATCCATTTCCTTGGGGGTAGTAGGGGGAAGAGTGGATCAATGAAATTATGAACTGTTCACAAAACTTGATCAGTGGTTTAGCCTTAAAGGATGCAACATTGTCAGTGACGATTCTGGTCGGGTAACCAAACCTTACCATAATATCCTCCAGAAAACCAATTATCACCCTATGGGAAGTGTTCCTAGTGGGGATAGCCTCTATCCACTTGGTGAAGTAATATGTTGCATTCAATATCCACCTGTGTTGACCGCTTGAATCAAGATGAATTTTTCCATTGAAGTCAAGGGCCCACTACTGGAAAGGTCTTACAGCTGCTACGGGCTTAAGTGGTAGAGGCTTGAGCTGGTGCTTCCCGGAGAATTTTTGGCATTTGATGCAAGATATGATTCTCATACAAACATCATTGAATAGAGAAGGCCGGTAATATCCATCCCTAATAATTTTGTAGGCCATGGTTTTCCAGAAATGGTGTCCCCAACATAGGCTTCCATGAAAATCAAACATAATCCTTTGGGTCTCTTGTGGGTCTAAACATTTTAGAAGCACTCCTAGAGGGTCCTTCCAATACAAGACCCGGTTAATAAGGAACTATCTAATTTCTTTGAGTTTTAAATCTCTTTCCTTACTCTTTCCCATATCGTCAAGGGGCCTTAACTCTTGTAGGAAATATATAATATCTTTGTACCAGGTGCATTCAGCTAATGGAGGTCTGTCCTGAGGAATTTTATAAAACGCTTCATCCAACTGGTTTTTTGAGCAAGTGTTCATGAATTTAACCCCAAAATATTTACAATTAGATTCAACCAACAACTTGGATAAACCTTGACCTTTAACTAGCTTGGTAGGTTTTATTTCTAGATCAAATTCGAGGATTTTAGTAATCCACTTTCTCCTTCTCCCGTCTATGTTGGGTTGAATGAGAATGTCCTTCATAGAAGTTGAAGGAACATAGGAAATGATTCTTTAATGAAGAACATAGACTCTGAAATCTTTAAGACATTTCACGAAGGCATATTCCTGCTTCTCCATGATGTCATATCTGATATATGCATCTCTTAATGCTCCGCTGAAAAAGGAAATAGGTTTTTCCAGCCCTGCATCATTATTTTGTAGTAAAACAACTGCCACTGTGTCAAATGAAGCAAAAAAGAAAATAAGAAAATCCTTGGAGTAATCAGGACTGATAAGCATAGGTGCTTCAGTCAATGCCTTCTTGATTTGATTGAAGGATTCTCTGGACTCAACAGTCCTTCTTACTTCATTCCCCTTCATGAGCATAGCTTTTATAATCTTTACCATCTCAGCAATGTTGGAAACAAACCTTCTGAAAAAATTATTTTTTCCCAAGAAAGACTGGACTTCTTTCCTGGATCTCGGGAGTGACAAGGTTTGGATTGCTTCAAATCTGTTGGGATCAATCCTAACTCCTTCAGCTGATACTTTGTGGCCCAACAATTTTCCCTCCTTCATGGTAAACAAAGACTTCTTGGGATTTAAGGAGAGACCAAATTTCCTGCATTTAAGGAAAACTCTTTTTAAATGATCGTGGTACTCTCTTTATGATCTGGAGAAGACTGTAATTTCATCCAGATAGATGAAAAAAAACTTGTACTTTTCTCCAATCAAAGTGATATCCATGGCTCTCTGAAAGGTCGCTCCCACGTTCATCAATCCAAAGGGCATTTTGTCATACATTAATGTACCCCAAGGAGTGGTGAAGGTTGTTTTTTCTCTATCTTTAGGCATGCCATCGATCTGATTGTAGCCTGAAAATCCATCAATCATGGAAATCCTGGATGCACCTATCACCCTCTCCAATATATGTTCCATCTTTGGCAGCGGGTAATTTTCCTTCTTTGAGATTCTATTCAGATTTATGAAATCGACACAGAGTCTAATATCTCCACTCTTTTTACTCACTGGGACCAAGTTGGCCACCCATTCAGAATATCTTAAAGGGAAAATAATATGAGCATCCAAAAGCTTCTTCACCTCCCTTTCCATAATAGGCAACAAAATAGGTTTTATCTGTCTTAATTTTTGCCTAAATGGTTTGGCTTCCTCTTTCAATGGAGTCTTATGCTCAATGACATTGATGTCATATTTTCTAAGGTATTCATAGGTCTAGGAAAACATGTCAGCGAATTCCTTTAATATCTCAGTATAATCGGCCCTCTTCTCCCTTGACAGGTTGTTTGACAACTTGACAAATTTTGGATCCTTCTATGTGCCAATATTGCAATCAGTTACATCAGCATCCTCAGCCGGCCTCTGAGATTTCACTGCCACATCATTATTGTCAAATGTCATTTCCAAAGGGATTATTCCTTTTGGAATGTGATTGCTCGACAACTGCACAATATGATGATTAGCAATTTTCTTTAAAAATACATCAGTATGTGAGTTAGTTTGAGAATCATGATCCTGGTCTATGTGTAATGCAAAAAATTCATAAACATCTTCTAGGAACCTCTTGATCTCAATATCATCCTCAAATACCTTCCAATGCTTGACATTGTCAGGTATGGAGGGTTTTTATTTTACTTCTATATCATATCTGACCTTGGGTGGTATAGGGACTCAGAAATTGTTTGCCAAAACAGCCAAAGAGTCAGCCATGACATTCTCTTCTCTCGGAATAAATGAAATGTTGAAAGCCAAGAAAAAAATATCAATCAGATCCCACACGTCATTTCTATATGATCTCAGTCGAGGGTGTTTGTCCTGATAAATACTCTTGATCTTCTAGAAAATTAACTCGACATCTCCAAACACTGATATTTCTTCAATTCCCATGTCCTTTGCAGCCCTCAAACCCAAGGCAAGAGATTCATACACTGCCACATTATTAGTAGTTTCAAACACTAACTTGTATGACACGGATATGGCTTCTTGACAAGGTGATACAAAAACTACTCTAGCACCAACACCTTCCCTATAAGAGGGTTTGTCGAAGAACATATTCCACACAAAAGTAGTTGGGGGAGGTATTTCATGAGAATAAATGGGTTGCTTTCTGATTTCAAGAGGAGTCTCAGGAGCATCAGTGAGTTGTGACAAACTAGACCCCAAATCAGTGTCAAGGGAAAATATAGGAGGATTGGTAGGGTCTTCTTCATCACTGACAATGTACGCCAACTAATCTTCCCTATACAATCTTCTATGCTCCCCCCCAAACACCAGAATGGTAGCATATGTGAGGTCCATCTGCAAGGATCCCCCAAGTCTTTTTATCCACGATCATGAAAACACCATGCCGAATTTTGGGGGAACATCAGCTGCCACAACATCCATGACCACACTTTTCATGGGTAGTTGAAACAAGGTCACAACCAGATCTTTGATGACCCCAATACACTGTACTTTCCTAGATTCAAAGGAATACAAGTCATGGTATTCTTTCGTGATCTCTAGTACTAGTTCTTCCATGATAATTTTGGGCGTGGGATTATGAGACGCCCCTGAATCCATCAGACAACTATGCAACACCTTATCATGTATATTCAAGTATGTATAGAAAGGAGGGCATGAATCATCTCTATATTCTATCATAGGACCTAAGATGAATGCTGGATTTTCATCTTTCAGGTTGATTGAGTCTGTGGGATGATTTAGGGGTTCAAGCAACAACAATTTAGAGAGGCTTATTTTGAAATCTTCATGCTTGACCAGCTCTAAAATGGGTACAGGGATTCTAATTTTATGAATTTCAAGCTCAAAGTTGAAAGAGGAGGGGGGCTTCAGAGTTTCTCTCACTTTTGGGACATGGTATTTGGGTATTGGTGAGGGGTTCTGAGATTTATTTTCTTTTTTTTTGTTTACTGCATCTTTATTAGGCTTCCCTGCTCTGGGAGATGGATTAGGGACATCAGACTTCCCTTCTTTCTTCTTAGACCAGAGGTTGTATTTTCTGGGACAACTATTTTCCTTCTCCCCCTTACTCAGCTCATTTATTTGACTGTCTATAAGGGACTCCTCGTATGCAGATTGAGTTAAATGGGGAAAAGGGGAGGCGTCTCCAATGCAATGAATTTTAGGGTCAAGATCTTCTTCTTCCCTCTCTTCATCAACAACTAGGTTATTTTGGAGAGGTGTTTGGATTTTCTTATCATCCCTCTCTTTGTTTCTAGGCTCTCTCGGGAGTATTTGAGGGCCATTGTTTGGTCTTCTGAAGTTGGTTCTGTTATCAACATTGTGGACATTCTTATAACCTTTCTTCCCTTCGAATTTTATCTTCTCCATTTCTGCAGACAGGGACTTCACTATCTTGGTCAATTCATCTACTTGAGAGTGAGATGCAGAAGAACCAGAGGTTGAGGCCTCAGATATCCCCCTTCCTCTATCTATGTCAGCTTTATTTCTAAGTCTTTCAACTGCTAACACATTAGATTCTAGTTCTAGGGTTTCATATTGCATAAGAGCCAGGGAGGTATCTCTTATCTCTCTGAGAAGGTGGCATAAATCAGGGTCGAAATCACTAGCATAAGTGATTTTGGCACAGGATTCCGTAGGATTTATCTCGGCAGGGATCTTATTGTACATCTTGTTGAATATTTTGGAGAATTCAGAGACATATTCTCCCTCTTTTATCTCCAGGGACCCAAACTCGGTGATATAATACATAAATTCTTTTTTATCCCCCCACTACCTCAAGAAAGCATCATCTAAAGCCTCGATCCCATCAATATATACAAGGCTCAATCCCCTAAACCATTTCCTAACCTCACCATCAAGGCTCTGGACAAAGACTCTTATCCAGGCATCTTCATTTTCAATGTTCAGATTGTCTGCATAAAGAAGGAAACAAGGTGTTCTTCGACGGTTATGTATTCCTCTCCCGTGAACTTAGGCATATAATTTAGGTAATCTCTAGTAGGAAGAGCATTCATGGGATGAGGTAGGACTAGAGGGGCATATCTTGCAACCACTATGGAATCCATTCTATTTCTAAGGAGATTGGCACCTGCCATAGGGATAATAGGTGGAGGAGAAATAAGAGGGGAAGGGGTTCGAGTAGGGGAGACTGGAACTGAGCTTTCGAGAGGAAAGGGAAGCAAAAAAGGATTTGAAGAAAAGGTTATAGGGATTGAGGGAACAAGAGTTTCCCTTTCTGTAAAACTAGTAACTCTAACAGGAGGAGGGGTGGTATAGCCCGGAGTGGGAATATCTTGTGCGGTCCTAGGGAGAAAACATGATATAAATTTAGGGGAGAGAGGAGTGACAAGGATTTCTCCCTCCAATCCTGGACCAAGAGGGGAAAACTCAACAGAAACACTCCCAAAATTTAAAATTCTAGAAACTCCAACAGAGGGTGTAAAAGGAAAATGAGAAATATCTATTGGAGTTACTATAGGAGGATGGTGAAAATTATCATAAATACTTGGTTCAGCATATGAAGTACCTTCTTGAAGGGTCTTTCTTCTTCTGACAATTTTATCCGGGTTGACTTTAGGAGTCGCTAGAGGCAGTTGGGGAGTAGACCTCGTCTGTTTTCCTCTAGAAGCCACAACTGAAATAGTGGAGTCGCCAGCGGATTCACATCAATGGAGTCACCACAGTGGAGTTTCCAGGTGCATAGTTGAAATATTTGATGTACTAAGTTCTGATGCACCTTCAGAACTAGTAAGCTTTGTCATTCAATCCCAGGGAAAATATTCAATTTCGTCCCCGACAATGGCGCCAAAAATGTTAGCACAAAAAGTCACCACTGGATTGCTACAGAGGTAAGCCCGATACCCATCAGTATTTAATGTCACAGGTTAGTTATTAAAAAGGTCAAATGGGCGCAATCTCAAGAAAATATCATCTTAACTCAGAAGACTGCACTAATATGCACAAGAAGGTGAGGTCTGGTTTAACTTTAGTTGGTAGGTTGTAGTAAGGGTGAGTAGGAGGAAGACTTCAACGAAGAATGTAGAGGTTTGTCGTGAATTTCATAACGAGAAATCTCATATTACAAAGCATAACTAGAGAACCAGAGTGTTCATTAAAACTTTACAAATCGGGAGCTTTTCTCTACCATCGACCATAACAAAATATAAAAACTGAGTATTTATACTCAAAAACAACTTGCTCCCTTCAAAAGCACACTCTAGTTATTGCATTCAAGGCTTGTCGTCTACATTTTCTCTTGTCAGGTTGCAATTGTATTCTTCTGCCAGATGCAAGATCAAATGAGTATGGGCTTCATCAAACAATCCATGGCAGGGGAACTTTCAGTTGACAGTCTACCCTCCATGGCCATATTTTCCATGCTTTCCATTTATGTGGTGAAACAAGGTTTCAACCATCTTCCCTATTTTAATTAACTTCTTTCATAGGGATCAGGGCAAGACCTGACACTCATGAATGTTCCGAGAAATATCAAGACTCCTTTGAGTCAATTCTGGTGCCTCGAGGCCATGTAGATCTTTCTTGGTGACCAACTCAGGCGCTTTGTTTCTTGGCGCAACTCTTTTCCTTTCCCCACGTGACCTCAGGCCATGAAATCGTGCTTATCTCAGGCGCGTCGCAATTTCACGTTTCGTGAACTCATGCTCCATTCTATACTCAAACCTTTGAGTCACGAACTTGTGATGCTCGAATCAGGTGACACGCGTCCCCTTTGATCGAATGGACCAGATGACATCGACATGTCAGGACATCGCACTTCGCAAATCTTCAAAACTCTTCCCTCTTACTTTCTTGACTCATGAAATTGCGAAAAGCGGATCCAACGGTCCATCTCTCTTCTTTGATCAATGGCTACGATCTTATCGCGATTTCACATTTCACGAGTTCTGATGACTCTACTTCTTGACTGCTCCATCTCACGAAACCCTGAAGCACTGATTGTGCACCACGTGTTCTTTGCAACACCAACGACTAGGATGGAATTCGTGATTTCATACCTCGGACGCTATATTTCACGCAACTGGAAGATCCCGATCACCCGATCGTCGTCGATTTGATATTCCTAGTATATTTTCACCATCAGAAACTGATCTTTCTCACTCACTTGATTTGAGTCCACATCAAACCGCTTCAAGTGTTGCACTTGGTGGTCATGACTGCGGCCTGTGAACAATTACTCCAATTACTCGAATGACTGGCTGATGGCTCGGTAAAACAAAAGGATCAATGGTAGAGGAAAAAAGAGGGGTGATGTACCTTAGGGAAAACATGAAGGCTAAGGGCCAATCTTTCTCAGGCAAGCTGCTAAGGAAAAACAAGTATATCAAATGGGTGAAGACAAATAGTTGAAAACTATGAGCTGAAAGGAAAACTTATGATCGAGTCTGCAAAAGGAGAGAAACAGGGAAAATTACAGACCTAGGTAGAAAACACAGACTCACAAGACCCTGACAAGTTTATGTTCTAACAAATTACATTCTTTTGATAAATGGGTAGTGGAATTATTTTGGCCGATTAATCCACCAGTGAATAGATCAGGAAACATATACATAATTATTGCGACAAACTACTTAAGAGTTAGTCAGAGATTGCAACACAAAGATAGTTGGGAGATTTTGTTTTGAAATTGTCGTTACAAGGTTTGGATGCCCAAGGGTACTTGTTAGTGATAAGAGCACTCATTTTCTAAATAGAATGGCTGCATATTTGACATAGAAGTTTCATATTCATCATCGGAAGAGCACACTATACCACCCTCAACAAAATGTAACAGTTGAAGCATTCAATAAGATCCTGGAACATGCGCTGAAAAAAGTTTGTAATGTAAGTTGGGATGAATGGGACTTAAGGATTCTAGCATTGTTATGGGCATAAAAACTAGACGTAATAAGATGATAGGAATGGCTCAATTCAGATTGACATATGGACACAAAGTTGTTATGCTATGAAATTCATAGATTCGAGCTTGTGCATTGCTGCTTTGACAAAATTTACATATTCAAGCGTAGTGGAGAGGATACTATCAGAACTAATGGAATTATAAGAAAATCATTTTGTCGCGGGTTTTCATCAACAGGTTTAGAAAGTGTGCGAGAAATCTTAGCATGACAAATATATCAAACTAAAGAAGTTTCATAAGGGATACTTAGTGTTACTCTATGAAAACAATTTTTTGCAGCGCCCTGGGAAATTTCAAATGATTTGATTACGTCCTTATGTGATAAGGTTTGTGAAAGAAGAAAGTGTTGTTCAATTGGAGAAACTTAATGGAGAAGTTGTGGAAGGATTGGTTAACAGTAGTCAGCTAAAACTATATAGGGATAGTCGTGCTTTTGCACACTAGTCTGAGTGTACAGAATGTGTACCATAGTACTTGTACTATAGTGTATTATATATACAAAGGAAAAGAAGAAAAACAACAAAATGTGTTGATATTAGAGATAGAAGGTTGATGTTAAGAATTAAGGTATTATTCAAATAGTTAGACTAGCAAGGAATTAAACCTGAGAATTTTGTAGAGAAGAAGAAAAGAGGAAGGAATCATGCATTGGAAGGAATATTGGATTGCGATTGAGATATATGTTGAACATGGGAATAACATTTAAGAACATTCATGACAGGAAAAACATTAAAGAATGAACATGATGAAGAAGTAGTGGCACAACATCATCATAAATGAAAAACAACGAGAGGATTTTGACAGGATGGAAAATATAACTCATGTTTTGCTAAAGGATATGAAGTTAATGCAACATTAAGGCACAAATTAAAGGATAAAGAAAGTGGATTAGACTACAATATCAAACATGAACATGAATAGAAAAATCTATAAACTAGTGATAAAAGAAGTTGAAGGGAACACGTTATTGTCATTTGAGCTTTCATAGAGAGTAGAGAGAGCAGAGAATCTAGTGAATGAAAATAGAGCCGAGAAAGAAAAGTTTCAGAGAATAGCTGCAGAGAGAAATGGTGCCACCAAAGAAAGGATAATATTCGTCACATCCGAAGAAACAATGCACCAGGTAAACGTCTATACCTATGACCAAGGAAACACCAGGAACATCAACATCAGGGTCAACCCTGGTTCACTATCGAAGGGATAATGTGCCACCAAGAAAGTTAACAACAAAGACAATGAAGTTACAGGAAGAGGTGAAGTATGAACTAGTCAAGCCAGATATTCCACCGTTGGTGATCATTGAGGAAGATATGCTCTACGTATTATCAAGCCTAAGGTATGTGGACCATGACCTGAGAGATATGAATAAGTTTCCAGATTTGGCTCCAGAAAAGAATAGAAGTGTAAGACACACCTTGTATTAAAAAAAAATCATAGTAGAGCCAGTGGAATGGGTGATGGGGTTGGAGATAACAAGTATTATGAACCTTTTATATGTTCCTCCTTTTGGTAGGAGCGCAGAAGTATTTATGTTAAGTTATTAATTAGTTTTGTACATGGAGGATTTCTATGGTTAGATAGACCAGTGTCCATAGAAAGAAAATTGATTGGGTGCATAACCATATTACCATCAAAATGGGAAGACCCATCACCATTATTCACAAAGAAGTCAAAAGATAAAGAACTGACAGAAAAGATGAAGGAAAAGTATGACACATTCGTGCATGTGGTATCAATATTGAATGAATAAATGATGATACAGTCTAGTTTACAATGTAGGTGTTGGCATGCAAGTTGTTGATCAAATACCGTAAGGATTGAGTACCAACATCCATGATATCAATTGTTGAGAAGTGCTTCACATGAGTTCAAATGAGCTGGGAAACATTCATGTTGAACCAGATCTTGATATACTACATGGAAGCTCAAGAAAAAGGCATGGAGTTTCATTATGCATGGTTGTTAATACTAATATAATTAGTCGCTTGGAGGGAGCCATAGGATACTCAATTTCTTGGAGCTACGAGGAAGCCATGTTTGACAGTGATATACACCAACTTGTGGCATACTGGGAACAAGGATATGCATCTAGATAACAACATTATGTTCTATATATACAAGGAAGTAGTTTGGACGAGTATCCAAAATACCCCACACATACTACTACAGGTAGTAGAAGCATGCAAGGGGATTGCATGCTTTAAAGATGAAAGACATCAAATGTACATTCAGGCTAAGAATGACCCATATTAGTAGTGGCTTCCTTGCAAATACAATTTAACATAGGTTGACATTGGAAATGTCATAGAATACTGGGAGGATGAATAGAAAACCCCAGTACCATAGGCAGAGAAGTCAAAACCACAACCTTCAAGGAATGCACTAGAGAAACAACAACCAAAAATAGAAGAAATAGAAGATGATGAATAAGAAGAAGAAGAATGGGAAGGAGAAATAAATGGTGTAGTAGGAACACAAAAGATAGTACCTCACCCCGGAGAGGAGTGGGAGGAAAATCATATGCGGAAATCACTACCACAATGAAAGAAGAGAAAAGTAATCAAGCAAGTGGCCACCTAGGCGTTGTCATAAGATGACTTAGAAAAAATTGTGGATCAAGTCAAGGAGGTTACTGAGGAGGATTTTGAGCGAGTGGCGCATAAGAAAGAAGAAAGGCACTTGGACATGTAAGCATGGATTGTCTCACTATGATAGCTTTTGGAGACCAACGAGATTTCCCAAGTCAGAACAAGCAAGAAATTGTCGATGGAAAGCATGTAGAACATGATAGAGGTGTAATAAACGACATCCCACCCATTTGCAACATCATCAGAATGTCAGGTAATGAAGATAACGGCAGGATCCTTAGATTTCCCTACAATATAGTTGCAGGAGAAAGAAAAGGAACTTAGTTATATTGATCACTTAATATTATCTCAACTTCCTATAGAAGTGTTACATGGTTTACATACGAGCATCATGTAGGAACTTCAAGTGTGAAAAATATCAAAATCGATGGAGTTGTCAAAGGTAGTTGCATACAAGGATGTTTTATAAGAAAAATACGATCAACTTAGGCTGGAGCGAGATTAGGCCACACAGAGGACAGGGAGACTGAAATAAGTGGTCTAGGGGGTTTATAATATTATTCCAGAAGTTCCTAGGGAGGAATATGACCCATTATAATAATAGGTGACAAATATTAGTGAATCCATTAAGGGATTCTGTATAAATATTACTAACTTGGAAGAACGCCAGATACCAAGAATGCCACCAGAGGAAATGGAGAAAATGAAGAAGATAGTGTTAGCGACATTTATTGTCTTGGGCCTGAGAACATCCAGGTCTGCAGGTTGCACGGAGAACGCCCAAGCGTAACACGTAAAGCCCCATTTTAGGCTAAAAATCAAGTGAGTGGGCGAAATTACGTTGTGAATCACCCGGATTCATCTATAAAAGAACATCGACGGTTGGCGGGAAATCGTGGTTAGCGGAGTTGCGTCAGGATTAGGGCAATAGGTAGCATCTATATACATTCATGAAGGATCTCGTCTGTCCATCCAAAAGGACACGTGGTGCACGATCATGTCATGTCGGCATTCGGGGATTTGAGGGGTAAGAGCTCCTCGTCATTTTACATCTCGAAACCCCGAACCCCGAAATGTCGATAAGCGCCCTTCAAAGCCGAGCCCATGGTCCTAGCGCAAGGTCATGTTAAGTGAGCCCGGGAATGGAGATAGCCCCCTTTTAATGACAAATCCATCTCGGTCATTCATCTGAAGGACACGCGGTGCAAGATCTGAGCCACAGGTGGGGCCTTTCGGGATTTTCATAGTGAAAGCACCGAAGTCATCTCAGTCGTCCATCCATCGATGAAAATCGAGCGCATTGGACTTAAAGGGGACATGGATCTGGGCAGCCAGGATCTACGCGGTCAGATCTACGGTCAGGAGCAGATTCTGGAGGCCCCCCACCATTCTACCTTTAAGCGGAGGGGGGGATCCAGAATCGAGCATGCAACTCTTCAAAGGTCAGGATCGGAGCACCTAGATCAACGATGCTCAGGCCTTTCCGGCCCCCCTTTGCCATCCTGTCTTTAATGAAAGAGGGGGGGTCTGGAATGATGTGTTATTATTGTGGGGTCCCTTTCCTGTCGTGTCACCTTTGGTATCGTCCTCCCTGTTGCCACTTGTTCTCCACCTACCTCCTCCCTCTTCCTCTGTCATCTGTCCAACTTCCCTCTCTCCATCCACATGAAACCGCCTCATCTCGTCGTCCTCTCGTCTCCTGCCATGTGTGCCTCTCACTCCCAGTCACCTCCTCATGTACTCCCGCACTACATTCTCCTTCCTCCTCTGTCCTATTCAAACCACGTGGTATTCCTCAGCTGATGTCACAGCTCATGTTTCTTCTCCATCACCTCCACGTCCCAGAAGGCAGAGTTGATCGAGGCCATCCCCGATCCCAAAATGTAGTTATTGCGGTAGTTTTTGGTGGTTGAACATCAACTCCGCCATAAAAGGAAGGTCCGACAAAGGATTAATTCACATTGACTCGCCTACAGAAGGACAATCCGAAATCTGATGGCGTCTTTCATAGGCGCACGATCATCCTGAGTTTGCATGGGCAGGCTGTCAGAAGCCATGCAGACGCAATTCTTTAATGCAGCGTCTTGTTTTTGCTGTTGTTGTGGTTTTTGAGTATATGTAGGTGTTTTTGCCATTTTTGTAAAGATCAATGGTTGAGCAAGGTTCCTAGTGGTAAACTTTTAATGAAGCACTGTTATTTTGGTTATGCCTGGACTCTGGAGACTTCTTGTCTTATGAATGTCAGTTTCTTTCACGTCTTTGTTTACAATGTGTTAGAACGACTCGGAATTGGAGAATCCAGTCAAGTTGTAACTGTTATAGGATGATGTAGATTGGATCACTGTAATAGTTGCATTGATTCTAATCAGTCCTTGTGGTTTTCTTAAGCACTGAACGACTTGGAATTGGAGAATCCAGTCAAGTCCCCCTTTAAGTTTCTCGAAACTCTGAACCAGAGGATCTCAAATTCAGGGTTTTTCTTCTACAAATTGTTGAAAGGCTTGTTGCCTGAGGTAGTTTGTCCATTTCTCTTATCCAATATTCAACCTACTCATTTTCAAAACACCTCACTGACTGAAGTTAGATCAAGACCTCCTTTATTCCTCATATGCCAGATCTAGTCCCTGAGTTAGAGTGATATCTTCCCGAGTCTCTACCCATTTGATCACCCCTTAAAAACTACCGTGACATAAAACTGATGGGCGTCGGGCTCTTCTCCTGCTGCAATCCAGGAGTGACTTCTGTCGCCAACATTTCTGGCACCGTTGCCAGGGACGAAGTTAAAGATTTTCCCTGGGATTGAACGACATTGAGCCTCTGATTCTGAAGGTGCATCAGGCATCAAAGCCCTTAAAGATTGATACTGTGCATTTGGCAACTCCACTGTGGCGACTCCATTGTTTCCACTTCACTGTTTCAGCTGTGGATATTGTTAGCACACCTGAAAGCTGACCCTAAGGAGCTTTCTTGGGAAGGTTTCACCAGCTGCTTTCTCAGTCTGAGAAGCTTCCTGGGGTAACAACAACATTAAGATATGGCCTTTGATGGTGAAAAAGGACCAGGCACTTTCAAAGCTGTAAATATTTCACCTGGCGACTCCATGATTCAAGGATCAACTAGTGACTCCACTGGTTCAATATGGAGAAAATCTTAGCTCAAAGGTTTTCTTTCTGTGACTTTTCTCAGATAGTTGGTTTTCCTAATGCACTTCCTGATAGAGACATATGGGAAAATTTCCTCCTTGAATTTCACGCAAAGAGTTGGGAGGTACCAGCTGAGCATTTACTGGACTTTCATCAGGTTCATCAAAAGAAGGTCCTGCTTGCTTGGTTGTGATTCTTAGATTTTTTTTAGCGTGTGCTGTTTCTTTTCGCTAGTTGGCCATAGATATCTTTCGCCGACTCTTCTTCACCAACATCGACCCTCCATGACGCTCGCAGAGGCTACAAGGACTTCCTATAGAAAATATGGAAGGAAACACCCCCTTATCCCCTCATTCCACGGAGGAATCTCCTCAACAGAGCGAGGTTTGAAATACTACAACTTCCCAGGAAGAAGTTCCCATTCCTTTGGAGAATTTTCGAATTATTTCAGAATCTCCGGAAGCTTACCGCATTCCGGAAGGATACAAACGACAGATCCTCCACATGAATTCCGCTGGAGAATTTGTTGTCGTTAATCCTTATGACATTCTGGCTGGGTCTTCTCAAAACCCTTTAGCCAATGACCCTTTTTGGACCGCAGACGTTGTTCGCAGTCCACCACGACTAGTGCGAGATCTTTATGGAACAGGGGAAGGTGCTGATGCACCTTTTTCCTACACTGTACCCCCAAATCACTTCACCGGTACCACCACTTTTATAGCCACACCACCCGTTGGTCCGAACACACCGTCCGTTGGCCCAAGGTCTACTATTCCCCTCCAGACGGCCCATTCAACAATGGCCCCACACATTCCGACTATCCCCGCCGGTAACGCGGTAGTCAATCAAGCTCCGATTGGCACACCTATAACACCAAGACCTACACTCCCTTTTGGATTTAGGGCACTGAATGCTTCCG
>ML791379.1:60676-73281 GCA_009831015.1 Picea engelmannii
CCTAAGTCAAAGTGAAATTAGACACAAAGTACATAGTACAAGGGTAAAAGTCTCCCCTTTGTGCTTAGAGAGTAATAAGCAGATGGGGCCCACTTTCCAAGGAACCCAAATCTCAACATTTATATCCTAGGGGATTTTATTATCCCTGGAGAGATCCCGTAAGATCTGAATGGATGGTCTGTTGAAGTGCCCACAGTTGTTGTTGTTGTTGTTGTTGTTGTTGTTGTTGTCACTACCAATGATCCTCCTATTTCATTATGTTGTCATTGATGTTGTTGTTCCAGCTCCATGTTGTTGATGTTGATGATGTTACTCCAGCTCCTCGTTGAGATGATGATGATGCTCAATTTCCACTGATGTTGATGATGAAAAAACAAAAACTTCCAATGATTTATAGATATGATAGACAGTGTTCTCGATGTTGAAGATGATGTCTCCTCATCTTGATGATGTATTGAGTCCAATCAGTTGTTATTAATGTTTTCAGTAAAATACCCTTCTTGTTAAGGGGGAGTGTTGAAATATTGTAACTTTGAAGAATATTCTACCTAAGAGGGAATGTTGAATAATATTATTATATTATATTTATTAATTAGGCCCTATTGTGCCTTTGTAAAAGTCGTACCTTTTGTGCCTTGATAATTAAATGTAAATTAAGAGGGTAAAGTGATAGGTTGGCCCAAACCTAATTTTATGCTGGCCAGACCACTATTTATAAGGGAGACCAGCACCTCATTTGAAAACACTCACCAACTAGCTCTCCAGTGTGCGAGTCTTGGAGGAGAACCTACTGCAACTGGGGGTGATGTCAAGGAGGGTTTTGGTCTATCTCTTGCTATCTATTGGTTAAGTGGTGCGCTACTCTTCCTAGTGAAGGAGTAGAGGAGGATCTTCTATTCGGTTTTTGGTCTATCTATATTAAGGAATTTTTTGTTGGGTATTCTTCCCCATGAGGGTTTCCCAAAATAAAATGTTGTGTACCTTGTGATTGTGTTTCTTTCAATGATCCGTAATGTTGAAATATTGTAAGTGCAAAGAGTATTCTATTTATTATTGAGTCATTATTCATTATATCAATACCCTTTTGTGGATTGATCATGTTGAGCATTGTAATTGACCAAATCCCCTTTTGTGGATTGGTCAAACCCTAATTATATTATGCAAATTGAGAAGTCGACCCCCGGGCCTAATTAAAGTAGTTTTAACCACTAACAAGACAAGTCGTCCCTGCCCAGTGAAGAGACACCTTTCCAGCGCATGCCAGCTTGTATAAATAAAGGAGCCTAGCGCCTCATTGTCACACTCACTCATTTGCGCATCAAGTGTGCGAGTTTGGTAGCTGCAGTTGGGAAAAGAAGGAAGAGAGAGGCGCATTGCTCAGTTTTTGATATTCTCTAGTGTTTTGGTTTATTGTCTTGGCATTGTATTGGCTATCTATATTAAGGAAGTTTTTGCTGGGTTTTCTCCCCCATGAGGGTTTCCCACGATAAATGTTGTATATCTTGTGATTGTGTTTCTCTCAGTGATCCTACCTATGTTATTGTTATCTAGTAAATTGAAAAGAAACCTAATAATAGCTCAAAACATAACATGGTTTGATTCTTTAAAATTTATATGTCTCTAGTTGTTATGACATTATTATGATCTTATGCTGCATCTTGATCTATTGATGTTATGATCATTATACTAACCCTGCCTATGTTATTGTTATCTAGTAAATTGAAAAGAAACCTAATAATAGCTCAAAACTTAACATGGTTTGATTCTTTAAAATTGATATGTCTCTAGTTGTTATGGCATTATTATGATCTTACGCTGCATCTTGATCTATTGATGTTATGATCATTACACTAACCCCTTAATACTCAAGATACACTTGTTGATCTCCTCTCTAGGGGATATTCTCGTTCTTATGTAAATGCTTATTGCTTACGACGTGAAGTTGATCGCCTTTAGGAGATGTTCTTGGTTACTGACCTAGACTCCAAGCAGGATATCTTCCATAGAGAATACTATGGATATTTTGTTGTTCTTGTTTCTTGTTCCAGGCAGATCATAAGAGATAAATCTGAGAGGGAGTCAGTGATCAAGAAGAAGCCAGCATAGTTTCGTGACACTTTGCAAAATGCAAGGGGCATGCAGTAGACAGAAGCGTGGTCCGAGGATTCTCTCAGATAGAGGGAGTTGATTTCAGAGTTTGAGATGAAGGATCTTGACCAGATCAAAAGTGTGGCTGACACCAGATGAGATCTTCAATGAGGAGACTGAAGAGGTTTACCATGATGGACAGGATGTCCATGGCCACACCTATGACGACACATCTGAGGAAGTTGTGTGATGGGATAGACATTTACTTTGCAGAGAGCACCTTTTGCCAGTATATGGTTGAGCAATGACCGTATTATTGGGTTACAACACAGCATGCAGATACCTATGTTGCGGTACAGATAGATATGATTGATATCCGATGATGAAGTATGGTTGTCTAGATATACAGTTTTTGGATTGGAAGTGCAGAAGACAGATCCAGCACCTGGGGTGCTACTTCAGCTTGGGATCGAACAGGATTTCCAAACAAGAAGGGAAGAAGATATATGTAGCACTCAGTCATATATCATAGCCAGTGACGCAAGATATGAAGCAGGGTGGCTTTTCAAAGGATCTTGCAGGACTTAATCAAAGGCATGGTGCAGGAAGGAGCAATGAGGCTCCATCACTTATCCACAGATGAGAAAATAGCTGACATTTGCATTAAACCTCTATCTAGGACAAGCTTGGCAGGAATGCAAATGTTTCCCTGGGGGAGTATTGATGATTGTAGCATTGTGTCGATATTCCAAGATTGATCAGACAGACTTGATCATGTGGGAATTGTTAGAATGTAATGGATGTGCTCGTTTAACCATAGACAATATCACTATTGTCACCCAACCATAGGTCGAAGCCACCCCCGAGCACCTTAACCTTGACAAAGAATCATTCTGGAAGCAAACCCTAGGCTAGATATCCAAACAAGATAGTGCAACTCTCTCCAAGGATAGCGCACCAAGCAAGAATAACAAAAACTGATCAGAAAGTCAAAACCCAGAGAAAACCGAGACTACAGACTGGCGACAACAAGGTATCCAGAACTTGCGCACAAAACTGCCCAACTCAGTGCGCACAAGTGTGCTACTGCAGTTCTGAGAATACCTGCCAGAATGAAGACTGGCCTCCTGTAATTATACTAAAACTGGCAAACTTCCTTGGCCGACTTCTCATTCTAGGTGCCCATTTACTTATTATATAATATTTCCTTTAGCCGACTTCTTCTCTTGGAGGCTAATAACCTAATACAAATTATCATTTTGAGCCGACTTGTCTTCTAGGGTTATTAGCTAACTAATTAGGGTTTCTTCTTGCTTCCCGGAATATTCTATTCTTGTCAGGTTTACACGTGGAGGTAAATACCTCCCGCAACTACCATAACATCAACACTCCCTCCTAGCTAGGGAGGTACTGAAGGTAATGGTCTTGAGCACAAACATACCATTCACCCGATAGCATCAACATAGTCGTATAGACTATCTCATGACTAGATCATGAGCACCATCATCACTATCAGTGTCATTAGCTGCATCATCTCTCGAAACCAAACTCCATCTAAGTAATCAAACATCATGCTGGATAAGTCACTCACTCCACAGAGTGACACAAGAGCCATTCTTCTAATCTGGACATACGTCCTAGAAGAATAAATGTCCTGAACCATTTTCTGTCTGGGAAATCTCTGTCCATTGATCATCCATCTAGCTGATAATCATTTCCAACACCACCGATACTCTTCAAGGCAATCAGAACAATGCCATTCAATAGAACACAACTGTTTCTATCCATATTAGTACACAACTACAATCTAGTGGTACACTGCCACACTAAGTAGCACACAGATACTTGATCAGTGACATATAGTCACAATCAGTGGAACACATCCACCACAGTAGTATACATCTACTGTCCACAAACATATAGTCTCCATAACAATCATATCATTTAATATCAACCTGCACAGAAAACATTGTTATGATATAAACTGAATCATCTGGGCCATTCTTCCACTCACATCTGTGAGATCTGGAAGAGCATCTGCCCTCAGAAGGTAAATGATGAGCTATATGGACTATTCTTCTCAAGTAAGGAAGAATAACTGTCCCGATTTCTGAGACTGGACCATTCACCTATCTGGGCCATTCCTCTGGCACTAAACAAAGTGCAACCTGGAGAGAATGAGTCTGCCCTAGGGAATGCCTGTCCCTGATTGCTGAACCTGGAACACTCACCAATCTGGGCCATTCCTCCGGCACTAAACAAAGTGCAACCTAGAGAGAATGAATCTACCCTAGGGAATGACTGTCCGGACCATTTCCTAAGAAAATGATTGTCCTGCACCAACCTCCAAAACCGACCATTCTTCGAAACTTCTCACAACTATGAGCTTCGAAAGAATCACTGTCCGGCGAGGCGGACCAGTCTTCTTGACCAATACTGAGACTAACCGCCAAGAAGAGAGACTGTCCTAGACCATTCCCTATGTTAACCACAAAGGGAATCGTTGTCTATGGTACATCAGCAATCCATCGAACAATTTTCATTACGAAAATGACTGTTCAATCTGGACCATTTTCCGAACTGGAAAATGCCTGTCCGTCAGAAATCTCAAACCACTTTCCGAACTGGAAAGGAACTAGTCATCCTGGACCATTTTTCGAACTTGAAAAATGACTATCCATAAATCAATAACACATCAGTGCTCCCTCCCAACCTGAGAGTCATCTATTCCTTTTTCAATAAGGAAGTCGTCTCCATGAGCTCCAGCTTGAGTATGCAAACCCTTTCATTTTGGACAGAGGCTTTACCAAAATATCTTCTTATCTACTCATCTGTGGAGATATATATTGGAGAACCACTCTCTCTTTTCTAGACTTCATTATGGGAGTGTAATGCTTGTACTTCGGTCTTTCTGGAACGTCAGGTTTCTGAATGCTCATATAGCTTTGATCATTATAGTATATCATAGTTGAATTCAACTCTTTTGTTTCCTACTAGCTCATAACATCGTGGTAGGGCTCAAACTAGAGCACATCCATGTGGCACTTTTTCTGTCATCATGAGAGTTTGTCATGGATTAGCAATCCATCATCCTGGACTTCTGATTAACCATTCTGATACAATATCTTTGTTATAGAAAACTTTTCACCACGCTTTTGTTGTTCATTGAAGGCTCTGCACCATGTTGTTTGAATCCATACAAGATCTTCTTCCATCTGCATACAAGGGTCTCTTTCTGGTATACCTCAAAGCCTTGAGGTTGCTCTACATGTAAATTCCAACCCATGGATATTGCAAACGATACATTCGCTCATGTAGAGGTATGTCTCGTTTACTGGAACAAGCAATCATCATAGTCTTCTCCCTCCATCTGGGAGAACCTCTAGTTCTGGATCTCGCAATGCTTACATTCATAAGTTTTCCATACATTGTTCTTCATCACAACTTTCAGTTCCTCTGCTTGATTGCTTTCATACAAGGCTGGTAGTCTTGTGATTCTTGATACAATGACTGGTTGTTCTAGATTTTCCTTCTCTCTTGGAATCTTCATGTTCTTCCTCATGTTTTTCTTTAGCTTTTAGGTCCATGGACTTTTCTATAGATTCCATGCCTTGAAGATTCCAACTTCTTTCTTTCATCATGGATGGATACTTCATCATCTTCAATGGATCATATTATTTAGGATTAGCTCCCTCCTAATCCTTGCTTCATGCATGAATGCATGCTCTTCTTTTGGAAATATATAATCGGCTCCCTCCATCTAGGAGAGTCCACACTTCCGTCTGCATCCTTATTACCTTTTGCAAAGTGTCACAAAACGTTTTCCAATTTCCTCTTGATTGTTGACTTCTTTCTGTCTTTACTTCTTCTAGCTTTCTTCAAGATTGATTCTGATTTCAGTTTATCTTGCAATTATTACTTATACAATGACCTCCACATGAATTATTACTAGGGGTTGTTGATGTAAAGGTTTAAGCTATTATTAGAGTTCTTTGCATTTCACTAGATAACAATGGCATAAGATAGGATCACTGAGAAATACATAATCACAAGAGACACATCATTTATCCTGGGAAACCCTCAAGGGGAAGAAAACCCAGCAAAAACTTCCTTATTATAGATAACCAATACAATGCCAAGAGATAACTCAAACAAATATAGAAAGTCCTCTCCCAAGGATGCGCCTCTCTCTCTCTCTCTCTTCTCCAACTGCATCTCCGAAACTTGTCTCTCAATGAACAAGTGACTGGTTATGAGCAGGGCCGACTTCTTCTTCTGGGTGGTTATAACCACCTTTAATACATTCTGGGGCCTCTTTAATATATTATGGGGCCGACTTCTTCTTCTGCCTATTAAAATTATATTTTGACCAATCCGCAAAAGGGGATTTGGTCCTTTACAATAGCCGACAAGATCAATCCGCAATGGGGATTGATCCAATGAATAATATATCAAATAATAATAAGAATACACTTTGCGGTTACATTATTTTAACACTCCCCCTTAACAAGAAGGGTATTCTTCAACAGCATCAGGCGAGAGAGAGGACAGCATCATCAACAGCATCAAGTGGGTGAGAGGACAGCATCATCAATATCATCTTGGAACACTGATTGGCGTATCTATAAATCATCGGAAGTTTTTCTCATCGGCAGCATCGTCATTCTCAAAGGAATGAAATCATCATCTGCATCAATATGGATTAGTATAAAACTAATACATCATCATCACAGCACGAGGTTGGCACACTATACAACAATTAAGCTGGAATCACAATACTGGATTGGCTTTACGTCACAGCTATCAAGTTGGAAGCACAGTACTCGTCTTGCTTTTCGTCACAGCAATCAAGCTGGAAGCACAATACTGGGTTGGCTTTACGTCACAACTATCAAGCTGGAAGCACAGTACTCGTCTTGCTTTTCGTCACAGCAATCAAGCTGGAAGCACAATACTCATCTTGCTTTTCGTCACAGCTATAAAGCTAGAAGCACAGTACTCGTCTTGCTTTTCGTCACAGCTATAAAGCTGGAAGCAAGGTACTAGATTAGCTTTACGTCACAGCAATTACGCTGGAAGCACAGTGCTAAACACACCTCAACACAACAACTCGACTTGCTTTACGTCACAGCAATTACGCTGGAAGCACAGTGCTAAACACATCTCAACACAACAACAGTGGTTAGGCTGGAAGCATAGTACTAAGTATATCTCATCACAACACTACTCCCCCTTTCGAGGAAGGTCCTTTTGGACTATACAAGGCTTATCTCAAAAGTGCTCAAACTTTACACGAGATAGAGGCTTGGTCAACACATCAGCAACTTGTTCATCTGTGCTAACGTACTGGAGCTTTATGGCTCCTCTCTGCACCATGTCACGGATGTAATGATATTGGATCTCTATGTGCTTCGACTTATCATCGAATACAGGATTCTCTGTCATCTTTATGCAGCTCTGGTTGTCACATAGGATCGCAGCTAGCAAAACATGCAGCAATGTATTATGCTTCCGCTGTGCAGAGAGAAATGTTGGATTGCTTCCTATTCTGCCATGAGATCATGGCTGATCCCAAAATGAAACAGCATCCCGAAGTGCTCTTCCTGTAAGAGACACTTCCAGCCCAATCTGAATCAGTGTACCCACTCAATGTAAAATCATGATCTCCATCATAAATGAGACCACAATCTAATGTACCCTTAAGGTACCTCATCACATGTTTTGTAGCAATTAGGTGAACATGTCTGGGTTCTACCAGAAACTGACTCAAAGTGTTCACAACAAAACAAATATCTTCTCTGGTGTTCATCAGGTACATCAGTGATCCAATGATCTGTCTATATAGTGTGGCATCAATCAATTATGACGAAGTGTCGACCAGCAGCTTCAGCTTCGTTTCCATGGGTGTATTCATGGACTTGCACTCTAACATGTCGAATCTCTTCAGGATTTCGACTGCATACTTCCCTTGGTTAAGGAAGATCCTCTCTGGACTTTGCCATACCTCAAGACCTAAGAAATAATGCATTAGGCTAAGGTCTTTCATCTCAAATTCTGAGGCGAGTCTCTTCTTACATTCAGTGATGAGCTTTTCTTCTCCAGTTAAGAATAAGGCATCCACATACAGCAATAATATCACTGGCTCAACGTTCATAACCTTGAAGTAGAGGTTAGAATCTGCTTTACTCTTAGTAAATCCCAAGCTCGTCAAGAAACTGTCTATCCGGCCATACCAAGCTCTAGGAGCTTCCTTCAATCCGTACAGAGCCTTCTTCAGTTTGCAGACATGAGACTTCCTGTCTTCAACTTCAAATCCTTGAGGTTGCTCTATATACACTTCTTCTTTGATGACACCATTTAGGAAAGCTGTCTTTACATCCATCCGGTGTAACTTCCACTTCATCTTAGCTGCAAGGGCTATGATGGTTCTGATTGAAGTGTATATGGCTACAGGAGCGAATGTCTCTTCATAATCAATGCCTTCCTTTTGAGAAAAGCCACAAGTGACAAATCTTGCTTTATGCTTCTCAATACTTCCATCAACAGCATGTTTTATTTTGAAAATCCATTTGGAAGATACCACATCCTTTCTCTTCGGTCTGGGAACTATTTCCCATACATCGTTCTTTATTATGAATTGGTATTCTTCTGTCATAGCATCTGCCCATTCTTTATTCTGAATGGCTTCTTCAAAGCAAGTAGGCTCTTTCTCTAGGAGATCACACATCAAACCCATATAACTGGAGAATGGCTTAGGTCTCTTCACCTGTCTCGTGGTTCCTTCGGGAACACCATATTTCTCTCCATCTTGAATAAGCTCTCTTGCCCAAGCAGGCTTTCTTTTATGGGAGATCGTCATCTGAGGAGGTTCTTGGAATTCTACTATGCCATGATCTTCTAGAATTTCCTCATCAGGGGAAGTTACGACTTCCTTAACTGGTTCTGCAGCTCTGGGAACCTCCCTCACTGATTTTGCAACTCTGGGGATTACGGGTTCCTCTTCATATACTTCTTCAAGCTGGCATCTTCTCGATTTCTTGAGCACTGCATCTTCATCAAAGGTCGCATCCCTGTTGATCTCGATGTGATGGTGACCTAGTATATAAATCCTGAAGGCCTTGGAGACCTCACAGTATCCCACAAATATTCCCTTCTTTTGTGAAGGGTCCAGCTTGTTTCTTTTCTCTTTCGGAATATGTATAAATACTGGGAAGCCAAATATTTTGAGATGGCTTACCTTTGGCTTCTTTCCGGTGAACATCTCTTCCGGGTTCTTGAACCCAAGTGCACTATGGGACAATCAGTTTTTCACATATACGGTTGTCATTGTTGCTTCTGCCCATAAGCACATAGGAAGATCTTGAACATGGATCATGGTCTTCACTGCTTCCATTATCGTTATGTTCTTTCTTTCTACTACACCGTTTTGTTGAGGATTGTAGGGAGTGGTGAGCTCCCTCTTGATCCCAACATCTTTGCAGAAGTTCACAAACTCTTTTGAGGTGTATTCTCCTCCATTATCTGACCTAAGTATCTTGATCTGTCTTTCGGAAAGGTTCTCTATCAAGGCTCTGAATTCCTTGAATTTACTAAACACTTCATCTTTTGACTTCAAAAATAAACCTATGTCTTACGAGCATAATTATCAATAAAAGATACATAGTATACATACCCACTAATGGAGGACGATGGCATTCGGCCACACACATCTCAATGAATGAGTTCTAGGACTCCTTTTGCTTTGTTGTCTCTCTTTGGAAAAAGGTTCTTGATGTTCTTCCCTTGTGCACATCCATCGCACAGGCCTTCATGGTCAATCTTGAGCTCTCGTAGACCTGTGACTGCATTGCATACGTATGGTAATGCCTTGTAGTTGATGTGGGCTAATCTTCTATGCCAAAGTTCACATGAATTCTCAATGGCGTGGGTCATGGCAGCGTCTGAGTGACCCTTTAGCTTATATAAGCCACCTTCTTCTTTTCCAATGATGATTGCTTCTTTTATGGTTTCTCCTTTAATACGTTGCCTTCTGCAACCTTCACTATAGCTTCTTCAAGGTTATTACCTGTGACCTAGAACAAGGTCAACAAAACAAGAAGCAAGAATAATATCCTTTTGATAATATAAAACAAAAGCACGAACAACCATCACAGTAGCTCCTTTAGAGCTACCACTTGTAACTTGTCTCAAGCAAAGATTAAAGGTAAGGAATACAATACAAAATGAGGTCAACATTCTCATAGTATTGTGATCGAACATTCCTCCAGGGCAACCTGGAACTAACACAAGAGATTTCTCTTAGAACCTGGAGTCTTGTCCTTGAGTGTGCTGCTACTTTCCTTCCAAGTCTCCTTTACTCAAGATGACAAGTGCTTTCTTCAAATTGTCTTTTGTACTTGGACAATATGCTCTCTTGATAGAAAGTTAGGTTAGAGAATAAACTCTATGATTTCTACTTTAATCCATCTAATAATTTGATCATAGCTTCAACATGCAACACTGATCAAAATAATGTCATAACAAATGGATGCATATCAGAATAATCAAACCTGAGTTTCATTATTCTTCTGAATGTGTTGGATCTTGAGATCCTTCTGCATCTATGGCAAGAGATCCCTTCTCCTGCGAATACTCTTTAAAGTTTAACCATTTAAACATATGTGAGTACATACCTCTGATAGCATTTGCAAGTAGTGGTACCATCTGGCAGCAACGGTAATCATTACCGACTCTTAAAAATTTCAAGGGTGACTGCAATTGGTACTACGGTTGATACTTCAACTGGTACTGCAACTGCAATTGATACTGCCACTGGTTCTGAGACTGCAACTTAGGGTTTTATGAGGAAACCCTAATTTTTCAGACTTCAAATTTTGAAATTCTGATCCAAGGGATAGATGCGTTGAGCCGAGGCGAGTAAGCCGGTGCAGTCATATTCCTGAAAATCCAACTTTTACCCTTCCAAACTTGATCTGCGGATTTCTGGACTAGTGCTTCTGGTTTTCTGGTACTCTGGTACTTCTGGTACTTTTGGTACTCTGGTTTTCTGGTACTTCTAGTACTTTGTGAAACTACGGTTTAACTTTTCGGGAGATCTAGCCACGGAATAGTTGCGCTAAGGATGCCAAAGTGATCCTTCAAGGAGGGCGCACTTTTCTAGTTGGTTTTAGGGCTGAAATCAAGGTTGCGAGGGAGCGCCCCCACCCCCCCTCGAACCCGCTCCCGAATCGCACTCCCCTTCGGGAGCGTTTTTAGGGAGCGTGCTCCCTCATCAAAAACAACGCTCCCTAGTTTTTGAGGGAGCGCTCAGGGAGTGTCCAGGGAGGGAGCACTCCCTCCGCAGGGAGCGTTCGCTCCCTGGACGCTCCCTGAGCGCTCCCAAGGGAAAAAAACGCTCCCTGAGCCCGCGCGTGAGGAGGAAATTGGTCATTTTTTGGTTTTTTTTTTTGTTTTTTTGGAGAAATGACTCATGGGAAAGGTAGCCTAGGGATAGCTAAGACTACTAAACACTTTTTCACTCCCATTTCTCTCATTCTATTTCACATTTCATCCATTTCTTTGCTAAGAGGGTTTTGACTCTTGAGAGGGTTCTTGCTAGTTCTTGAGGAGATTGAAGGGAGATTGAAGGCTACCATTTGTGAGAGCTTGGAAGGGAGATTGAAGGCTACCATAGTCATATTCAACCATCATTGGAGAGCTAAAGAAGTAGGCTCTTGGTGCCCATTTTTCTTTCTTGCTTTTTTTTTTTTAAATGCATGTGTTGTAAACTAGTTTCTTCTCCTACTCTTTCCCATTTCTCCTCCATCATTCTATTGCAGGTAGCAACATATTATCAAGGGTCAAGGTTCAACATTCATGAAGTTGATGTCAATGTGGTGTGCCATTTTGGTTCCATTTCTTATTATAATGATGGTGGTGGGAGGTTCACGTAGGCCTAGGCCTACCCATGATAGTGATGAAGAAATAGAAGTGGACAGCACATACCAAGGAGAGAAGGAAGGAATGGAAGGGGATGGAGACAATGAAAATAACAATGATGATCAGGATCCCCAAAAATCCAAAGACAGGTACACACCTCTGTGGAAGTATGTCACTAAGCTTACTGGAGGGAAAGGGGGTGGAACAGGGAAATTTATATGCCACCGTTGTCATAAAGACTACACAGGTTCCTATACCCGTGTGAGAAAGCATCTATGTGGGCCTATGTACTGGGATGAAGGTAAGAATATAGGAATCAAAACCTGTGTGAGTATCGATTCCAAAGATAGACATAAATACCAAAGGGAAGAGGAGGTAGCACAAAACAAAGCCAAAAGACCAAGGGGTGAACCTGAGAATGTAGGAAGAAAGTTCAGTGGTCGAAGCGCATCCCCCCATGCTAGTGCATTCTCGCCTTCATCTTCACCTAGAACACTATCAGAATTCCTTGACCAAGGTTGTAGAGATGATGTGGATGCAAAAGTTTACAGGTTTCCATATGCATGTGGTATACCATTCAATGTTCTTCACTCACTATA
>ML791379.1:120554-147610 GCA_009831015.1 Picea engelmannii
TCTCCCTTGGATTTGCCCTCCTAAATAGAAAGAGCCCCCCATCGAGGTGACAGTGGGTGGGGGAAGCTCCTGTTACGCCGGTTTTCTACCCTTGACTCAAGCTATTTAACCTTTCCTACAAACCGTGCGATAACAAGGCCCACAGGTCCTAGACATGGAGTACCGAGAGCAGGATTAACCTAAGCATGGCCCTGGAGGGCCCATCTTTCTTCTCCTTCATCAGACTTGTCTTGTCAGCAGGAGCAGCATCCATCACCTTTGGCTTAGACTTGTAGTAGAGAAGACTCTTGCTCCATGAGGTGATTGGTCCAGGTATCATGGTATGTGTCATTTTTTATCATTATAACCTTTAGATATATGCATCTTACTCCTTTTATTTCTGACAACTGCTTGGATCTTACATTAACCCACTTGACCATGGTTGGGGGGATTGACAGGGTGTCGTAGCAAGCCTGTACCCATAGGTTTTGGTTTGCCACCGAGGGGATGTCTGAAAAGCCATCGTCCGCTCCCATCATATCATCACTTTTTCATCTTATCTCCCATTTATCTTTCCCATTCCCCCTGTTTGTGGGGTTGCACCTTATCTCGTGGGAAGAAGGGGCTAAAGGCCCAGAAGGTAAAAGCAGCTAGTAAAAGATAAAATCCATAAAAATCAAACCTAGAGATGCCTCATCCAGGAATCCCCGAGAACGCAATAAAAAGCCTCTCAGTAAGAAATAAGAGGGACCTGAAGAAAAATAACAAAAACAAGACCTAGCCAAGAGGATAGGGGGTCTCATCATGAGCCAGCCTATTATGTTCATGGGTACCTAACAGTATGACATTGCCACTATCTGGTTACCACGCAGTGACCTTTGGTTGCATGGCCAAGGGAAAGGGGGTCTCATCACGAGCCAGCCTTATCATCTCTGTGAAAGTGCTTGTGGGTAACACTGTCAGCTCTGGTCACCACGCCAAGGCAGTGTCCTCTAGTTAGTCCTTGAAATAAAAAAAGAAAAAAGAAAGTAAAGAAAAGAAAAGAATAAAGGCAATAAAAGACTTGGAAAGAATTGCATCCATGACGGGTACAGCTCGCCTTCTACAAAGGCACCCACAGGTAATATCATGCATCCCTGTCTCTCACTCTACCCGTATGTCTGGACATCCCTTTACCGCATCACCTCGTTTTACATGGCTTGGATGATACCCCTTGGAGACTTTCCTTTCCTTATGGATACTAGCCCAATAGGGTATTTTGTCTATTTCTTCGGCTTTGTATTGTAGGTCTTCGTAATATCTTTGAGCTATTGAATGATATATGAGGGTTTTTATGCATATGTTTGATAACATTAATGATGAAACGTGATTGACATTGCTATGATCCCTGTGACTAATGAGCCCATGGAGGGCGAAGTTTTTGATGTGCAGGACCATGCCCGACGGACAGGTACCAGTTGGACAGGTACACATGAGGAGATGATTAGTTCGGACCTCCATGGGGCTAAAGAGCCCATCAAATGGTTGTTGGGACCCCATCAAGGGCAGAGACAGGACAGTGCTTGATTGAGCTTTTGCACCTGAGAAGAAGAAGGACGTTCCATCCGAGACACTTTGGCTGAGCCCAGCCCAGGGTGGTTGTCCCACTTCAGGTGGAACGTTTCCCTTTGATGGCCCAGGACGTCACCTAGGAGCCATTGACATCACCTTGAGAGTGTGGCGGTTTGACAGGGCAACTGGCACGTGTGGCAGGGTTTGGAGGCCCAAAGAGGGCCAATGTTTGTCATTTTGTGTTGCATTTGCCCTAAAAAGGGGCCGACGTCTACCTCAGTAGGGCTTGACGTCTTGCTTATTCTCATTTAGGGCTTTGATTTAACAATTTAATGTAAAAACAGTATGATTTTGGTTTGTAGCCTTGTCGGCTATTTTTAATGACCTAATTTTAATTAGAGGTCATGATACAGTATATATTGAGGAGTTTTTCCCTCATTTTGACATAACACACAACTCACTCTCTTGTGAGGTCTGATTTTTGTGCCCTAGTTTGGGTATTCGGTCTTTTATATGAGGCGCACTTGTTGGAGGAAGGATTTTCTTAGCATATTTTGGCATTTCTCGTGAAGGAAGGTTTACAACTAGGGTTTGCAATGCTATTTCTTCATGATATGTAAGTGTATTTTCTGCAAAACTTCTTAATTGAATGGTTGTAGGTTTGTATTCCTGCATTTATTATAAATTTGTTGATTTAAAACCCTAGGTGACAAGCACACAAGTAGGTCCTTGTTTCATGTCCCCTAAAAGAGAAATATCCAGCCATTGAAGAAGGAAAGAAGAGCCTAGCCTTTGCTACACTCTTTTCACTTTTTCCCTTGTGCTAGCTGTGATTTTTAAAGGTTAAAAGGGAGGAGACGTCCCAGGACTAGGTTATCTACAACTAGGGTCGTCCATCTTCTAGGGTTTCATGATAGATCCTTGCCATTGCAACACTCTCCCTCACCTCACTCTCTTGTTTTAACTTATCTTTTATGCTAGCCGTTTTTCCAAGTTTGACCTAAGGAAGGAGGAGAGAGCATGAGGCCTTGCTTAAGCAACACCGGAGTGAGCCTCTTTCCCCTAGGGTTTTGATTCTAGGGCCCTGCCATTGCAGCACCTTAGAACCCTTCCCTCTTGTCCTTAGCCTTTTATCCCTTCAACTTTGCGTCCTCTCCTTAATTGACTCCATCTACCCCTAGGCACTGATCTTAGATCCACAACGTTGAAGTGAAAGTGCTCAAACAACTTCTTAAAACTTTTAAAATTTGAAACCCTAACTAGGCTGACGTCATACTTGGATATTCCATCTTGACGCAGAGTATGTCTTTGATAAGCAATTAGATGATGGTTTGAAAGCATTTATTGAGTAAAGGATTGATTGAATACACTGTTGGCTACATCATCTCAATATTTATTGATGATTTGATATTATTCCATTGCTATATTAATTGACATTGATCTCATTGATATCTATTGTTTCAATTGCTTATATATTCATGTTAGATAGTCATATGAAGTACTAACACATTGAGTTATAGCCTGCATATATATTGTATTGCTATTGTCTTGTTCTGGGCAAGTGTTTTCATTTGGGGCTACACTTCATTATTGGTTGTTTAGCCAGACCATCTGACTAAGGTGGTAACCTGTGAGGAGGGACTTCTACTCTAAGATTTATACCTTTGCCTCTTCAAAAACCTCAGGTTACCGGGGACAGCTCCCCTAGGCTAACCTCCCTGAATAGAAAGAACCTCCCCATTGTGGTGACATTGGGTGGGGTAGGTTCCTATTACGCCAGTTTGGCCTCTATCCTTTAGCCATTTGACCCAGCTACAAACTGTGCGATAACAGACACAACATCCCCCACCTTGAGAAAAGACGTGGTAGGTTCCTGTTACACCAGTTTGGCCACTATCCTTTAGCCATTTGACCCAGATACAAACTGTGCGATAACAGACACAACATCCCCCACCTTGAGAAAAGACGTCTTTGTGGCACTTTCCAAGCTCGCACCAAGCTTGGGCAGCATACCCCCTCCCACGTGTCTCATTTTTGAAAGGAGAACAATTCTTTACAATGCACCGAATTCAAAGTCGATTGACAGCAATTGACAGAAATTCACAATGATGGAATTACCACGATTTGCATGTGAGCATTGAGCAATCCCTGGCTTTCGTTGGTTCTCCTCGCGCTTGGCCAGTTTGTGGATAGAGTCCACTGGGACAACAAGCTCATTGATCTCATCACTGACATTCTGGTGCAACACAAGGGGTCGGTGCCAAACTTCTTCAAAGAAGGTCACTCTGTTGTTATCACGGGCTTTCTCTGTCCCGGCACAACTTCATCATTATGACCTCTTCTTCCACACAACAGCTCACTCACACGGTTGCTCTTCTTCACAGCAACACGCTCCTACACAAATAAGAAGATGACTCTCTCCTCTACTCTACTCCTAAGCCTACACAGGATTACATCCTCAGACTCTCATCTTCCTGGGCTCTCCCATGAGGGAGTCAAGCTCAGTCCTGCTCTAATACCATAACAAAATATTAGAGAGACATAGGGGAGACAGAGTACACACAAATACTTAGTTGCTTGTCTATTACATTTCAGAACACATGTATTTATACAATGTTGAACAAAGCTCAGCCATTGATCTTCTTCAGAGATCGAGGGCTCTCATTCAACCTATCCACTATCCCAACCTACCTTATCTTATCTTCTTATATTATCTTATCCCAATCCACTTATCATGTGCTCAACAACTCCTTTCTAACTTAGTCTAAAAGGTCATCTTGTTAAATTACTTGCTCAACAAGCCATGGGCTCTATGAATGACGTGTATGAGTTAATTCTAATAGTCCCTCCTTGAGGATAGTATTGGTTGTACATCTTACAACGTACTTGTTGGGAGATTGATCATAGATGTGATAGCTAGTGTGATGCTAAGCTATCGGTGAATCTTAGTAGGTCATCTTGTGCATTTGTATTATGTAGAGATTGTGCTTTGTAGCTTATCTTGGAGAGTTGATCTTTCATGTTGTATTCATCATGAGGTAGTAGGTACTTGTACTCTTTTCTTGGAGTGCTAGGGCTTGTAAAAAACCCTCGAAAGAAAAAGGACCACTAGGATTTGGAATTAGTGTAGTAGAGAAAAGGAGTGTTTGGCACTATAAAAGGTACTAGAAAACTAACTTGGAGATAGGTTCAAAATTTGTGGTGGTTGTTATCCCCCATTTCTAGGGATAACTAAGGAGATGATGTCTTAAGGACCTTAGGTTGCAGACATGGAGTATCGAGAGCCAGATGAGCAGGCAAGGGCCCCTATCATACCACACATCACCATCCGATCGACAGCAAAAGCATCCATCACACCTAGCTTGGCCCACAGAGGACAGGAGGTCTTGCTTCATGAGGTAACAAGTTCGGTATTGTGGTAAGGGTCATTTTAATATTTGAAGCATTTGAACATGTTGCAAAGGATCCTTTCTTGATTTTGAAAACATTTGCTTGGAAATTATGCCTTTTGCCCCATTTCACCTTGGCGAGTGTCATGGTTTTCTAGTAAGTGGCCACCCTTGGGGAAATGGTTGCTACTGGTGGGTCTCCTTGAAGGGTCATCATACCATTCTTGCTCATACTTGCCACTTTCCATTACTTCTTCCCTTTTGTTTCCCTGTCTTTTAGGTTTTCGGGCTTATTGACCCAAGAAGGGAATGTAGCTCATTTCATGGGAAAAAGGGGCCATTAGGCTCGGAGGTGCCCTAGCAAAAACATCATGCGATAGAGGCTCGCCTTGAGATCCCGAGAGCAATGAAACGCTTCTCAAAAAACAAAAATAAGGGACCATAAAATAAATAATTAATCAATTACTTAAACTTTCCAAGGTAGAGCATTTGTGGGCTATGAATTTCCTTTTTAGTGCCCCTTATTGTCTTCAACTTGGAAAGGCATGCGAGCCAAGGTAGAAAGTATGTGGGCTATGCATTTCCTTTTTAGTGCCCCTTATTGTCTTCAACTTGCTGACATATGCAAAGTAAATTGCTAATAAAGGGTTTGAAAAAATATGCCTTAAAAAACGAAAAGAGAAAAAAGATGTGGCTAACCCTCAACAAAGGCAACCATAAATGAGACAATACGAGCCCTTGAATGTCATGAAACCCCATACCTAGAAGTCTAACCCCAATCACCTCACATTCACTACATGACATAGAGAGGTTTCTCATTGGGAACATCTCCTACTTGAGGAATCGGTTTACCCAATAGGGCATTATGACACCCCTCCTATATCTAAATTTGGTAAATTGTATAAGGTCTTTGAGCATTTGTTTATTTTGAAAAGGGGGTATTTGATGCACATATTTGGGTGGTTCATTTATTAAATATGACTTACTTGGCATGATATTGTGACTTGTAGACCTTGTTATCCCCCATTTTAGGGATAACTTAGGAGATTATGTCTCGAGGCCCACAGGTCCTAGACATGGAGTACCGAGAGCTAGATCGACTTGATCATGGCCCTGGAGGTCCCATCTTTTCTTGCTTTCAGCACCTCCACTTTGTCAGCAGCAGCAACATCCATCACCTCGGCTTGGTCCTGTAGCAAAGATGGATCTTGCTCCATGAGGTAATGAGTCTAGGTATCATGGTATGTGTCACTCGGATCCTCAAAACCTTTGAATATGTGCATTTAGTTCTTTTTGTTTCTAACGAGTGCTTGGATATTATACTTATCCACTTGACCATGTCTAGAGAGAATGACAGGATGCCCTAGTAAGCTTGTGCCCATAGGTTTTGACTTGCCACTGGGGGGGATTCCTGAAAAGTCACCGTCCGCTCCCGTCATACTTACCACTTTCCATCTTACTTCCCGCTCATCCATCCCATTACACTGGTCCGGGCATTGGGTTGGAAAATCATTTAAGGGTTGCACCTTGCCTTGTGGGAAGAAGGGGCTAAAGGCCCAGAAGGTAAAAGCAATTGGTAAAAGATAAAAGCCTAAAAATAAAACCTCGAGATGCTTCGCCCAGGGATCCCCGAGAAAGCAATAAAAAGCTTCTCAGCAAGAAACAAGAGGGACCCAATAAAATAATAAAACAAGACCTAGTCAGAGGATAGGGGGTCTCATCACGAGCCAGCTTATTAGGTCCATGGGTATCTAGCGGTAAGATGCTACTAGCAGTTGGTTACCACGCCAGGGTAGTGGCTCTTGGTGGCATAGCCAAGAGAAAGGGGGTCTCATCACGAGCCAACCTTCTCATTTCCGTGAAAGTGGTTGTGGGTAACATTGCCACCACCGGTCACCACGTCAGGGCAGTGTCCCCTGATTAGCTTCTTGAAAGAAAAAGAAATAAAGAAATAAGAATAAAAGGCATGAATGGGCTTGGAAACATTTGCATCCAAGACAGGTGCAGCTCGCCTTCTACAAAGGCACCCACAGGTAAGCCTTGCATTTCCCTTCTATCACTGCACCCCTTGTCAAGACACCCCTTACCCACCTCATCCATTATCATGACTTGGATTTGATCTCTTTAGGAAACATCCCATTTCCAGTGGACACTAGCCCAATAGGATGCCCTGTCACTTCCTCCAAACTTGCCTTGCAGATTTGTATAATGTCTTTGAGTACTTGACTAGGTAAAAGGGGTTTTATGCACATGTTTAATAAAATTGATGATTGGATGTGATTGACATTGCTATGATCCATGTGATTTATGAGCCCATGGAGGGTGTATCTGTTGATGTGCAGGAACATACCCGACGGACAAGTACCATATTGGGCAGATACACAGGGGGAGATGATTAGTTCGGACCTCCATGGGGCTGAAGAGCCCACCAGATGGATGTTGAGACCCCAGCAGGGGGCAGAGACAGGACAGAGGGGATTTGCACCAAAGAAGAGGAGGACATTCCACAAAGGCACCCAGGCAGAGCCTTACATATTGGGGTTGTGCCCTCTCCACTGGAACGTTGGCCTTGGAAGGCCCATGTCGCCACCCAGGATGCCCATGACGTCATCCAGCATTATGGACGTTTGGGGGAGGCAGTTATGGCAATTACGGCACGTGTGGCAGCTTGGAGAAGCCCAAGGAGGGCTAACATTTTGCTCCAGGAGGCCAATGCTGCCCTAAAAAGGGCTAACGTCACCCTAGAAAGGGCATGACGTCTTTACGTTTTCTTGATTAGGGTTTAATTTATGACATTTAATTTAAAACAGTATTATTTGGTATTTTGGCCTTGTCGACCTTTTGGTGACCTAAATTTTATTAAGGTCACTTGGTATTGTATAAGTAGAGAGCTAAAACTCTCATATTGATCATCATCTTTCATTCACTCTTGGTGAGGTCTGAAATTTGTGCCCTCCTTTAGGGTTTTGGCTGAAATTTTGATGCGCACTTGTTGAAGGAGGTTTTTTCTTGGCAATTTTGGCATTTTCTTGGTGGAAGGTTTACAACTAGGGTTTGGCTATATGAAAACTTGGTGGATGTAAGTGAATTTCTGCAATCCTTCTTTACTGAATGGTTATCGTATTTTTTACTTGCATTTTGTTATTATAATTTGTTGGATTAAACCCGAGGGGACAAGCACATGTTGGTGTCCTTGTTTCATGTCCCTACCAAGTTATGCTAGGAGACATTTATTTTGCTGAAGATTGATGTTAGAGCCTTGCCATAGCAACACTCTACCTTTACTCTTCAAGCTAGTTGTTTTTATATTGTCAATGAGCTAAAGAAGGAGGAATACGCACTAAGGCCTAGGGTTTCTACACCTTAGTAAGCCGTTTTCCCTAGGGTTTGATTGATGAAACCTTGCCTTAGCAACACTTCATCATTAAAACTTTCTTGTCTTTAGCCCTACCACTATCATTTCAGCCCTTCAATTTTTGCAGCTATTTGACTCCATTTGCCCTAATAACACACTAATCTAGACCCTCTATGTTTGAGTACCTTGATCATACACTCATCCAATACTTTGAACAACTACTAATCCTTCTAACCCTAGCTTAGACTAATATTTACTAACCCTTTTGATGTCATTATCTATTTGTGTTATAAACATATCCATGCAACATTTATTGTGTCTTTAAAGCAATTCAAAGATTGGCTAAGGCGTTGCTTCTAGTATTGTTACATTGATGATAAATTGCCATTACACATTGTGAAGCTTCTTTAGCATTTATTGTGAAGTGATATATTGTAATCATTGCTAGTTCATATCATTGACTCGCTTCATTAATATTGTTGATCAATTGATTTATATCAGAAAGTCTTTGATTATATGAAGTACTAACCAGCAAGTGATCTTGCACATGCATAGTTTTCTTGTTGCTTTGTCTCGGGCATGTACACTTCTAGTTAATTTTATCTTTATTGGTTGTTAAGCCGGACTTTCTGATTGATTGTGACTAGTGAGGGGGATAACTTTACTCAGCCATTTTAAAGTCTTTGCCTTCTCAAAACCCCAGGTCATCGGGAACGTCTCCCCTGGGCCTACCACCCTAAATAGAAAGAGTTATCCTATTGAGGTGACAGTGGCAGGATAGTCTCAGTAAAGCCAGTTTGCCCCTTTTCCATCTATCCTTTACTCTAACTACAAACGGTGCGATAACAGACCCTTGGAGGGCGTACTTGTTTGTCCTTACAGGTCCTTGACAGGTGAAAGCTTGATCGTGAAGGCACAAGGTCACTATCAAGCTAGTGGGTGTATCATATCCTTTGCTATATATTGTTCAAGAGTCAAACGTACCTGAGGGTTGTTATGTTGGCCAAGAGGGCGCATCATCCACTAGGAGCACATATGTTGGATGATGCGCCCCACATGGATGATGAACAATGCCTTTGGAGGCATGAGAAGACACCTTGGAGAAGGAGACTAACCCTCCCTTTGTCCAACGTTTGGCCTTGGAGGCTCAAAACATCATATCATAGGGCATGACATCACACTTGGAGAGCTAGAGTTTGGTGGTGTTGGATGGTTGATGATGACTTGGCAAATTTTGACGAAGGAAGACCCTTGCACATGAAGATATGGCATTTGGAGGCCCAACGTCTCCCTCAAGAACCTTAACAACTTGCTCATTATACCAAAACGTCACCCCTAAAGAGCATGATGTCATCATTTAGGGCTTTCTTCTTTTGTAAACTTGAATTATAATTTGTAAAGGGGCAAATTGAGGAGGTCGGCCTCCCTAATTTGTGTTTTACCCTATGTATGTGGACAAATTGGTTTTACAAGGTCTTGTATAAATAAAAGCCGTGTGACTTTCATTTTAAAGATATCACACTCGAGAATTACATAAGTGTTGGCTGAAATTTTCGACCAACTTAGGCAAATTGCATCTCTCTCTCTCTCTTTATGCTTTTGGATGCTAATACTTGTCTTTTGGTGGAAGAAGCTAAGGCGCTATCTCTTGGATAACTTGTTCTTGCTTTCTGGTGGAATATTCTTGGTAGAGAAGGGTTTTTACTTGCTATCTATTGGAATTGGTAAGGAATTTTCTTCATATTGTTGCTATTTCTCCTTTTCTCATGGATATTCTTGTCTAAACCCTTGGAGGAGTATAAAGGCATACACCCTCCACTAAGATCTATCACTATTGTCTTGGATAAACTACTTTACAAAGGTTGCCAAGAGAAGTAAAAAGGCTTACACCCTCCTAGATTTATCTTGCTTATCTTGCTAGTTTAGTTTTCTCTAAGGAGTAAAAAAGCTTACACCCCTGGAGAAGTAACACAACTAGCTCTTCCACAAGAGACTCCATTAACCCAATTGATAAAGGCACTAATCTACTTGCATTGGAGATATAAAATCGTTGCATTGGTATGCGTGAATTTTTGAGGTATTGCAATCGTTCAAGTTGGAATTGATTCTATATGCTATAAGCTTTCTTGTGCCCTAGGGGCATCTTGATTAGCCTAGTAAGTCTTTTCTTTGTTACAAATTAATGCTACAGTCATTAAGGTTGCAGCAAACGCATCTTCTTTCAATCTTTGTTCATTAATCTACCACTGAAATTCACATGTAACCCTTGGTTCTTGATCTATTGGTTGTTGGCTAATTGTTGGGTGGTTTACTTTCTGATTTATGTGGCTAGATCTTGCTGCTGTAGCCATTGTTTGCTACAGCCATTTGGCTGTTATAATAACTTGCTGATAACACTTAATAAACAGCCCTTAAAGCCACCAAAGTCTTGCTCATATAATTGGAAGTTTGACTAGTCATTCCTAGCTTTATTTCTGATATCTTGTACTAGATTTTGGATGGTTAAGTTTGTAGCTATCAATATCTTACATTGCTGATATATATATTTCCATACTGCTGCAATTTGGGACAGCAAGGATTCTTGCTTGATCCCCTTTTGTTTAAGGCTTGTACATCTATCATTTGTCTTGTTCTGGGCAGGTTTAACATTGTTTTGCAAGTGCACAATACTTGGAAACCATTCTTCATCTACAAGACTCATTCTCAAACCCTTACTCCTTCTCCAATCTTGACCTATAGGGGTGTTCATCTATCATTCTTGCACTTTCCATCTCAATCCCCCTAGGGTCACCAGGATTACCCCCTTGTGGTGATTTCACCATCACTAACGTGAGGGGAGTGTCTATCTGAGGTGACAGTGGATAGGTACTCCCATAGTTGTCACACTTCCATGGATTGGGTTCGTCTTTGCCCAAGCTACAAATTGTGCAATAACAATGGTGAAACCAGTGATTTATTCCAAGCTTGCAATTGATGCAAGTAATGATGAGTACCAGTAACAGGGTTGTCGATTATCTCAAAAAGAGGGAGTTGACCTTGATGTCAATCTTGCTTCAAGAGTCTCTCAAAAGGTAACCTTGTTGAGGTTGTTCCTTCAGTTGCTAGAGATTTTGATGTGCGTGAGAGGGATTTCCATCTTCATAGTTTGATGATAACCCTTTATGGGTTATTGTTCCTTTAGTTTCACAGAAGGTCATTGTCCCATGCAAAGGGGAAGTTTGAGATGAAGAGGGAGTAGCTTGGTTTGATGGTGTAAACCATAGTTACCAGAACCGGACCGGAACCGGTAAAACCAACCAGTCCGACCGGTTCACAGACCCCACCGGTCCAAACCGCCCCTCCAAACCACTTATGACCGGTTCCGTAAGGAACCGGTTTTTTTTCCCGAACTGTCCGGTTCCATACAGGTTCCATAATTTCGAAGTAAGCGAGAATTTTCCAATAGTACTGATCTTATTAATTAATGTATGTCATTAATCTTCTCTGTCCCCTATATTGCAGAGCTGACACAATATTTTTTTGCCCTCTAACCCCGGGAAAGGATGGTTCATGGTAATCTCCTGAGCCAGCAGGGCAGTTTTGGCCTATTGATGAATGCAGCTATGGGAGACATCCTCCAGCTTACAAACATGTGAGATGTGGAACATAGCAGCTATGTGAGTCTTTCTCTCAGCTTACAAACCTGAGAGAAGGCCCCTAAGAAAGGGTTCGTGGTTCCTGCCTGAGACAAAGTCAGGAACATAGAGATAACCTCCTCCATGACGTGAGTGAGAAGAACTCTGGATGATTATCCGGTGGAAAAGCGATCTGTTGAGTTAGGACGTGCCTGTGGTTGAGCACAAGGTGAACGTGGGACATCCCAAAAGTGTTGGGCACGTCATCATGTGAACAGAAATGAAGATGATGTGATGGCAGCCTTTGAGCAGCAAAGTTGACGAGAAGACTCCAAATGATTCTCTTGTTGGTGGCAGTGGGAAAGCAGATCTGTAGAGTGGACGTGCCTGTGGACGAGCACAGGTGAACGTGTGAAGACCTAGTTCATCTGTGTAATGCAATGAATCAGGTCCATGGCATCCCTATGGATGTGCTCCTAGTGGATGTGCACTAGTGGGTGTATCATATCCTTTGCTATATATTGTTCAAGAGTCAAACCTACCTGTAACCCTAGTTATTATGTAAAGGGTACAGGTCGGCCCTACCTTATTGTGTCTAAAGATAAAATGTAAAAGATAATTAATATTAAGATTAAGATTAATATTAATTATTATAATAATAAATAATACATATAAGTGAGGTCGGAACTATTGTGCCAATAGACACTTCAGTTGATAGGACAAGTCTAATATAAGTAAAAGGAAATCTTTCATTGTAGACACACACACAAATGAAGATGATGTGATGGCCTCCTTTGAGCAGCAAAGTTGACGAGAAGACTCCAAATGATTCTCTTGTTGGTGGCAGTGGGAAAGCAGATCTGTAGAGTGGACGTGCCTGTGGACGAGCACAAGTGAACGTGTGAAGACCTAGTTCATCTATGTAATGCAATGAATCAGGTCCATGGCATCCCTATGGATGTGCTCCTAGTGGATGAGCACTAGTGGGTGTATCATATCCTTTGCTATATATTGTTCAAGAGTCAAACCTACCTGTAACCCTAGTTATTATGTAAAGGGTACAGGTCGGCCCTACCTTATTGTGTCTAAAGATAAAATGTAAAAGATAATTAATATTAATATTAATTATTATAATAATAAATAATACATATAAGTGAGGTCGGAACTATTGTGCCAATAGACACTTCAGTTTATAGGACAAGTCTAATATAAGTAAAAGGAAATCTTTCATTGTAGACACACACACACACACGTGTGAGTTTTGGAAATTTCAGCAAGTACACTTCTTGGTCAAAGTTGCGCACCTCTCTTGGGCGCTAGAGTTCTAGGGTTTTGTGCACCCTCTTGTGTGCTAGGATATTCTTGGTGGTAAAGGCCTTTCTCTTGAAAAGTATAGCAAAGGATTTGGCTGGGTTTTTCTCCCTTATTGAGAAGGGTTTCCCAAGATACATTTTGTGTTCTTGTGCATGGTGCTTCTTCATGTGATCTTGGTTGTTGCAGCATTTATGGTTATGGTTAATTGTTAAAAAGAATGAACTTCATGCTTAACCTAATGCTTATAAAAAATCAACATGTTATCAGAGGATAGGTCTTGAAAGAACCCATTGCACAAGCATCCACCAAGTCTCATCCCTTACCAGCAATCTCTCCATTTCTGCAGAACCATACGGCCCTCCTAGGGTTCCAGAAAAATTCGTACGGCCCTCTCTTTTGAGTGTTTTCAGTCCCTAAAAACTTGGACATTAAGGCTACTTTCAGCACAGAAGAGTACGGCCTCTTCCAGCGCATCTCCAGAAGCTCTCGGAACTAAATTCAGAGAAATTTTGATTTTTGGCCCTAGGGTTTCTGGGGTACCGAAATTTCCTGCAAAATATTTCTCGTTTTCTGAAGAAACATTGTTTTGAATCAGCAAGCATCTTTGTGATACTATCAAATTGATTGTTGGCAGTCATAAGTCCAAACATAATCCAGTCTACAAAGATTCAAGAAAAAATAAAGAACAGAACTCCAATGGAAGATAGGCTTGATGGAGCAAGCAACTTCAACCCTTGGAAATCAAAGCTTCTAGTCACTCTTGAACAAGAAGATCTCTTGGATGCAACCACTAAAAATCTACCAGAAACAGCGACTGATTTAGAGAAGAAAGTAAAAACAGAAGATGACGTCAAAGCAAGGAAAATAATCATCTACTCAGTAAGAGACCACCTCTTGCCCCGGATTACCAATCTGAAGACTGCCTATGATATGTATAAAACATTGAAAGAAATGTTTGAAAGTGACAACACTCTCAAAGCTCTTACCTTGAGAAGTCAACTCCAAAGTACTAAGATGACAAAAGATGACACAGTTGCACTTTTCTTCATGAACTTATCAGAGGTTAAAGAATAGCTAGAGACAAATGGAGAAATCATGTCTGATAGAGAACTTGTCTTATCCACTCTCCAGAATCTTCCAAAATCATGGGAGCCCTTCCTACAGAGTATCGGTGGAAGAGAAACCCTACCAACCTTTGAGCGACTATGGATAGATTGTATTCAAGAAGAACTAAGACTCAGAAATAGAGGAGTGAAAGATTCCCCAGAAGAAAATCATGCTCTTGCACTTCATACCAAGAAAGGAGGAAAATTCAAAAGAAACTTTAGGCAAACATTTAAAGAAGAAAAGTCTTCATCAAATTCAGGATATCAAAGAAGAGATGCTTCAAAAGTGCAGTGTTACAGATGCAACAAATATGGACACATTGCTAAAAATTGTCCAACCATAAAGAAGAGAAAACAATATGCCACCACTGCTGACATTGATCTAGATCCACCTCAAGAAAGTGAAGAGAGGAGAAACAAGAAGTACTTTCTCTAAAAGAACATTGCTACAAAAGAGGTAAAATCTTTCTGTTCTAAAATTTTTATAGTGGATTGCATGTTTCAAATAAAAGAAGGATATCACTCCTTATATTAAAAGAGCTCTCAAAACTTGGACCATTATCCCTGGTACGGGAGTCCAAAACATTGTTCTTTGTACAAAAACAAAGCAGAAATATTATTCTTGAAAAAGAGATACAAATCTCAAAATAAAGATTGACGAAAAACAAACATCTTCTCCCCCTTCAGTAGTCCAAAGGGAGACAGACAGTTTCTCTAGTTGATATGTTCAATGATATTGCAGCAAGGCATAAAATGCCTATCTACACTCACTCTGCAAGAGGCAGAGAAGCATACAAGCCTCTCAAGGCACATTCCGAGAAAGAGAGAGTTTTTTATGTTATCCTTCAGACATGATCCACTTCATTGATGATGAGACTCCTTGTCTTAGAGAAGCAACAAGAGAACCAGTATGGCAAAATGCCATAACAGAAGAATATCAGTATATCTTAATAGGATGGTGCATAAGATATTATTCAGGGACCAAAAAGAGAAATCTGTGGTAAAGCATGCAGCTAATGAAAGTGTCAAAGAAATACAAAACGAGATCTATAGCCAGAGGTTTCTCAAAAACAGAGGGAGTTGTCTATGATAAGACCCCTGATCCAGTGAACCAGATACAATTCCATCCATGAGTTGGAAACTATATCAAATAAATGGACTCTTGATGAGTCTAGATTTCAAACAAGAGTGTTGTTGATCCAAACTTATATCATTACAGTGTTGGTGACGAAAGCATGATCCTGGTGACTTATTCAGAAAGCGTTGTTGTTACAAGTAATCCTTGATTTCTGAATTCGAGGTGAAGAATCTGAGTATGATACACTACTTCTTGAGACAAGAAGTATGACAGATGACTGATAAGATCTACCTGATTCAAAGAAAAATACACAGTGAAAATATATGACAAAATGAAAAATCCACTGTGATGGATTGATGATGATTCAGACGAGATTGATCCACAGTCGATGGGATCACTAATGTATCTGGTCAACACCAGACTTGATCCAGTGAATGTGCTTAGTCATTTCATGAGTCAACCGAGACAAACTCACTAGACAAACAACAAAGCATGTATTGAGATATATATACAAGGCACAGTTGGATATGGCCTAAAATATGCCTCCATTATAATCTTGAGTTTTGCAGGATATGTTGATTCAGATTGAACAGAAAGTACAGTGAACCGGAAAAGCACATCTAGTTGATGTTCTACCTTGAAGTCTTTCAGGGTTCCCTTACACAGCAGGAAACAAAACTTTGTGGCCTTGAGTGCACCAGAGACAAAGTATATATAGCAGTGAGTGTGCGAAGCTACGTGGCTTCACAAACTTTCGACAGATTTACCTGACCATGAGATGGATCCTTTGATGATGACAAAGAGCCACGTGTAAAGCTCCGAGATTCTTGATGAATCAAAACACGACAAGATGAAATACCTTCATATCAGAGATATGATACAGAAGAAAGATTGGATACCTGCAGTACCTTACTACAACTGAGCAGGCTGCAAACATTTAAACTTAGTGAAGAACGTCTTCCAAGTTAAGAGGGAGTATTGATGACTCCAGCCAAAAAAAAAAATTCAGAGTACATTTGTATGATACTTGTCATGATGAAGAATGCCTCCCTAGCTGAGAGGGAGTGTTGATGAATGCAGCAATGGAAGACATCCTCCAGCTTACAAACCTGTGAGATGTGGAACATAGCAGCTATGTGAGTCTTTCTCTCAGCTTAAATACCTGAGAGACACCCCTAAGAAATGGTTCGCGGTTCCTACCTGAGACAAAGTCAGGAACATAGAGATAACCTCCTCCATGACGTGAGTGAAAGGAACTCCAGATGAATATTCGGTGGAAAAGCGATCTGTTAAGTTAGGACGTGCATGTGGCTGAGCACAAGGTGAACGTGGGACATCCCAAAAGTGTTGGGCACGTCATCATGTGAACAGAAATAAAGATGATGTGATGGCCTCCTCTAAGCAGCAGAGTTGACGAGAAGACACCAGATGATTCTCACGTTGGTGGTAGTGGGAAAGCAAATCTGTAGAGTGGACGTGCCTGTGGACAAGCACAGGTGAACGTGTGAAGACCTGGTTCATCTGTGTAATGCAGTGAATCAGGTCCATGGCATCCCTATGGATGTGCCCCTAGTGGATGAGCACTAGTGGGTGTATCATATCCTTCGCTATATATTATTCAAGAGTCAAACCTACCTGTAACCCTAGTTATTATGTAAAGGGTACAAGTCGGCCCTACCTTATTGTGTCTAAAGATAAAATGTAAAAGATAATTAATATTAATAGTAATAGTAATAGTAATAGTAATAGTAATTATTATAATAATAAATAATACATCTAAGCGAGGTCGGCCCTATTGTGCCAATAGACACTCCAGTTGATAGGACAAATCTAATATAAGTAAAAGGAAATCGTTCATTGTAGACACACACACTTGTGAGTTTTGGAAATTTCAGCAAGTACACTTCTTGGTCAAAGTTGCACACCTCTCTTGGGCACTAGAGTTCTAGGGTTTTGTGCACCCTCTTCTGTGCTAGGATATTCTTGGTGGTAAAGGTCTTTCTCTTGAAAAGTATAGCAAAGGATTTGGCTGGGTTTTTCTCCCTTATTGAGAAGGGTTTCCCAGGATACATTTTGTGTTCTTGTGCATGGTGCTTCTTCATGTGATCTTGGTTGTTGCAGCATTTATGGTTATGGCTAATTGTTAAAAAGAATGAACTTCATGCTTAACCTAATGCTTATGAAAAATCAACATGGCCAACCCTGAAGGACTTAGAAGTCCTGGAGCAACTAACACTGGTTGTAATCCCCAAAAACTGTTCAGTCCGTTCCAATTTCAAACATGATTCATGATCAAGATTTGCCACACTTTAGAGTTTTCAAAGGCAGAACTTTCATGGAGTATGATTAACATTATTTTTGTGCATTATTAATTGTTCAATTACGACAGATTTATATCTATATTTTCTAATTATACTACAAATGTCAAAAAATGCTTATAGTAATTAGTAAGGCACAAGGTTGTTAAGCAGTACATGAAAATCTGGGCTGAGTTGAGTCAAGATTTATTGATTTTTTAATTTTTTGACTATAGATATGGTTGTGTCTTTTAACCAATTGATAAACTACCATATCAGATGTTTATTCCCTAGCCTGTGAATTTGTGATTCAGCCCTAGGTCTTGTCATAAGGTGGCCTGTGGGACAAGAATCATTGAAAGTCAATTGGGGCTCGAATTTATGATACCCATTAACTTTGTATTTTTGGGTATTGATTGTTAGATTATTTGGGGGGCAATCCACAGATGAGGTAACATCATGCATTGGGACAGGACATTTTCAAGTCCAGACCTCTCGAGGATTCTTGAGAATGTATGTTTTCACATTTCGTTCTTTTCATTGTTTGTGGCCATTGTAAGTTTGGTTATGACTTATCTGATCTTATTAATTGTAATTTCTTAGAAAGCCAACCTTTCTTCTTTAAGCCACCATGTATATTCTTGTGCTTTATTCACTTTCTACTCATCAACTTAGGAGATCCTCCAATAGCAAAGATGTGACCTTTCTTAACATGTTGAAATTAAAATCATCACCTTTCCATACATGAAAGTATACAGGAGTGCACTTACTCTTACTTGTTATAATCGCTATGTTAGATTGTTATTTTGGTATACACTATTACTTGTTATATATATATGAGAAACTTTGCAAATTGTGCATAATGGTTTGAATTCACGTGGATGCACATGAATATGTATTTTTTTTTCAAAATTTGAATATTTTATGTATTTTTAGTGACCGGTTTTTTGATCCGGTTTTTTTCCGATTCCGGTTCGGTTCTTGTTTTTGGGGTCGACCGGTTCAACGACCGGTCCAGTTCTGGTAACTTTGGTGTAAACCATGGTTCTTTGATTTTGTTCTCCATGCATGTTCACTATCTACAGGCTGAGTTGGAGATTGTTTGGAGAGAAACACACCTTTGTGAGTAATTATTGCTTCAATCAGGAGGTGTGCAAACTTGTATCCGTGGGAGTGACCCTCGTAGATGCTTGCAAAGCAGTTATGATGTCGATGTCATAATGGAGGAGTATTCTTCTAGCTGCGTGGAGGCAAAGGATTCACAAGTTGTAGATTTAAAGGGAGATGATTAGTGTTACAGAAAACACATTTCTTGTAAAGAGGGATTGTCTGCTTTTATGGTTACTCCAAAAAGTGTTTTCACCTAGCTAGGAGAGTGCTATGTCTCCTAGTCCCTTTGTGATGCATGATGGATATATGGATGTCTCAATTTGAGTGGATGCTTGACCTTGGATAGAGTGCTAGCATAGTGCACTTACCTAGGAGGTTGTTATCTTATGTGGCATGATGACTAACCCATTGTGTGCACGGAAAGGAGTCGGTGGCTTAATTAGGAGAGGTACCTACTTAGGAGGATAAGCTCTAGGCACTTGGATGAGGGCACTTAACCCTAAGTGCATGGGACCATGTGACATACACCATGAAGGTTGCATACTAGACTTGAGGATGCTTTGGTTGAGCAACATACTTCATGGAGGTTGGTTGTGGACCAAAACACATATGTTAAGAAGAAGCATTGGAGCTAGCAACTACCTTGGCATACATCTCGAAGTGCATTAGGTACAAGAGGACCTATCACACATAGCTAGAGGAGGAGCACCTTGCATGAGAACACATGGAGAACAAACCACCATGTAAGAGGGAGCATTGGGATAAAAACTTGTTGGGTAGCACATCACCTTGGAGGAGAGGGGTTGGGCCCAAGAGGCATCATACTTGGAGGGCATACCACCTTTGTGTTGGGTAAAACCCTAGTGTGACACTTAGAATCCTTGTATTGTAGATCACTCGATGCGGGGTTTCCCTATTGACTTAGGTCTAGGATTACTTGTGTGGAACTAGTCCATGTTTTATGTTGGCTAGCCTCCAAATCTACATTTCCAACCTAGTGTTTGAGTCCTCAACCCTTGGTTTTCCACTCTTACATCATCACAAGCACCAAGACCTCCACGGATCAATAAGAATACAAGAATTCCATGATCTTGCTATAATAAACATAATTATAGTAAATAATAACAATAAATACTAAATAATAATAAGTAGATTAATGAAAGGTCAAAAGACTTCAGAATATGATGCAAACAATACAAAGCGACCTCGACAACACTCATAGCAGAAACAAAGTCAAGGCCTTACAACCAAACAAAGACAAAGATGATGTCGCCAAGGAAACATGCTCAATTACAGAGAATCCAATTTATTATGCCTAAGGACAAAGTATTCCTTAACGGGGTGGCAATGTAATAAACATGATTACAATAAATATAATAAATAACAACAACAACAATAATAAATACTAAATAGTAATAAGTAGATTAATGAAAGGTCAAAGGACACACCTCTTACCTCATGACCAGTCAATGTATATAAGTAATCTGTCACAAGGCTCATTGTAATCATCATCTTATCAATAATCTATTATTCAATATAGATTCTTATATATTTGCAAAAATATTCTATCAATTGTAATAAATAGGAATTTTGTTTACAACACTTGCCCTAACCTTACAATCCCAAACGAACAATGCTCCAAAATCATGCAAGGCGACAACTCCACTCTCCATGTCTTCTACTAGGATAGAAACCTTAATGCTACAATAAGAGACATAAGAACCATCATCATCAACAACGTCATGTTCTTCTCTATGGTTTACATGTATAGTGTTACCCCCATCTCACCTAGCGGTAACTAGAGGAGATCATTCTCCATAATCATCCACATTGCAGATAGTGATCCCAGAGATGTTGATCAGCATTCTCCAAAAACACCAGCCCCTTAGATGCCTCCCTACTCATCATACCTCAACTCATTTACTTGATCAACATAGTTTATCCAATGATGGTGGTCCAACACACATGAGGAGTCATCGTTTCATATAAAGGGCTACAATTAATACATTAGGCATTTAGGTGAGGATCTTGGGTTGATGTCGGATAATGGATCATCATGCTTGGAAGTTATGCTTTTTTCCTTGTTTCACCTTGGTGGCCATCATATGTGTCTTAGTCCAATGTTGTCACTCCTATGGAAAAGGGGTACTACTAGGAGGCCTTGATAGGGGTAATGTACCACTACCTTCCATATTAACACACTCCATCTATTTTCCTTCCTTTGTCCCATCTTTTGGAAATGGCTATTACATGTACATTAGAAAGGTTCGTTCCTTCATCCTCCTGTGAGAAGAAGGGGCTAGAATACCCGAGGTTGATGCAACTGGTAAAAGAATGGAAAATAAAATGAGATGACAAATGACGAATCAAAAGCAAAAAGTTAGCTTGAGCTCTACCCCCTCGCTATGAGGCGATCACCCCAAGTCCTAATACACAAAAAGCATATCAAACTAAAAGGACTTAATGAATCCCGGTAAAAAAATAATGCATAAACCTAAAAAAGGGTCTTGCAAAGCAATAAATGAATAAACAAAAGGCAAGAATAGGGGTTTGGAATACACATGTTGCCAAGGAAAGGGTAACTCAAGCACCAAGCGCTCTATCTAGAAAGGTGGTCATGAAGATGAACCCACACGTGGCCTTGCATGTCAATGACACCATGACCATGAAGTAAACCCCATGCCATGTCATTCACTTATACTTACACTTGAAGGGTTTCTCGAGAACTACTCCTCTACTTGGCTACTGACACACCTAATAGGATCTTGTGATGGTCATGTTACCCCCTCACACTAGGGGTAACTATGGAGACCATGTCTTGAGGCCCACAGTAGCAAACATGGAGTGCTAAGAGCCAGATTGACTGTTGTAGCCCCGCAAGGCCCCTCCTATTCATTGATGCACCATCATACATCCCCTCCATCATAGCAGCATCCATCACACCAACTTGGCCCAAGAGGACAGCAGGTCTTGCTTCATGAGGTAATAAGTCTGATATCGTGGTAAGTGTCACCCTAATAATTGAAGCATTTAAACAAGTTGCAAAGAATTCTTTCTCGATTACAGAATGTTTGCTTGGAAATTATAATCTTTGCCTTATTTAACCTTGGTGAGTGTCATTGCTTCCCAGTAAGTTGGTCACCCTTGGGGATGGGGTGCTACTGGAGGTTTCTCGAAGAGTCGTCGTCCATTCCCGATCATACTTATAACATTCCATGCTCCTTCCTTTTCGTTTCCTCATATTTTGGGATGCTTGGGTGCACTGACCCAAGAAGGGATTGTACCTCATTTCATGGGAAGAAGGGGTTGAATACCTAGAGGGAATGTAGCTGGCAAAATAAAAGCCAAAATTATAACCTTCCAAATGCTCACCCAAAGAGGTCTTGAGAACAATGAAATGTTTCTCCTAAAAGATTTGAAGACCTGCAAAAGAAAAACTCACATATATAAATGCCCCACTTGTTGAAGGATCTACACGAGTGTGATATACCCTGTGTTTTACCCACATGGCACTCTGCGTACCTCTAGCTTCCAGTGAGGTTGTGGTACTTCTTCAAGTCTTATGTTACCCAATTGAAGTACCCGACTGTGTTGGACTTTAATTAATTAATGGCAATAAATGGGTTTGCAAAAAGGATGCATTGAAAACGAAGGTGCAGTACACCCTCTACAAAGGCACCCATAAATGAGACAATACGAACCCTTGTATGTCATGAACCCCATGCCCAAAGGTCTTACCCACTCCACCTCACACTCATACATGACTTAGATGGGTTTCTCTTGGAAAACACCCTTGACTTGAGGACTGACTAGCCCAATAGGATGCCTTGACACCCCTCCCACACCTAAATTTGATAAATTGTATAATGTCTTTGAGCATTTGTTTAGCTTGAAAAGGGGGGTTTGATGCACATGTTCAGGTAGTTTGATTATTAGATGTGTCTTACTTGGCAAGATTCTTGTGAATTATGGACCCTTGGAGGGCGTACCTATTTGTCTTTGCAGGACCTTCCCTGGTGGACAGGTATTCATGAGGAGATGACTTGTTCCAACCTTCATGCGGACTTTGGAGACCAAGGATGGATGCAGAGACCCCACGTTTGGGGCAAGCTAGTGATTATTATTGCATAGAGGTCGTTGCCTTTGGAGGCACTTTGGCAAGTCTAGATGGAGGGCTCCCACCTTCTCCTACCTGGACGCTAGCCTTTGGAGGCTTGGATGTCACTTACCTAGCCTATGACAGCACCATGAAGAAGGCTAGGGTTTGATCATATGGAAGAAGGTTATGGCATAGCATTTTGGCACATGTGGCATGGTTAATAGCCTTTCGAGGCCCACCATTCCACTAAGCAACCTCCACGTCACCTTCTTGGAGCCTAATGTCACCCTAGAAGGGATGACTTCACCCTTTTAGGATCATTCTTTGTAAAAATTGAATTTATTTTAATTTTAATGAGCAAATTAAGAAGTTGGCTCAGATTTGTGAAAAGACACAACTTTCGAATAATAAGGCTAGGATTTCCCATATAAATATGGCTAGCCTAATTCATTTTTTCACCATAACTCACCTCTCACAAGAGGGAGGACTGAAATTTTCGCTCTAGAGGCATTACTGGCTGAAATTACTAAGGCGCACCACTTGGAGACTTTGCTATGGATGCTTTTTGATGATTTTTTGGCCGAAATTTCTGCAACTAGGTGTTTATTGCTTGATTATTCTTGGAGAAGTAAGTAAAATATGCAATTTATCTCCATGATTTGAATGGTTATGGTATATTTTACTTGTTCATATTTAAGATTATGAAATTGCTTGCTCTTAAAACCTAGGAGAGGGACATAAAGTGCTTTCTCCTCTCTCTAGTATTTTCTGAGGAAATAATGTAACTGCAAAGTGTATTCTAATTATTATTATTGTATTATTCATTAGATCAATCCCCTATTGCGGATTGATCATGTCGGCTATTGTAAAAGACCAAATCCCCTTTTGCAGATTGGTCAAAACATAATTGTAATAGGCAGAATAAGAAGTCGGCCCCACAATATATTAAAGGTGGTTATAACCACCCAGAAGAAGAAGTCGGCCCTGCCAGTGAAGAGACACCTCCATCCACACGTACCAAAGTTGTATAAATAAGGAGGCTAGCACCTCATTTAGATACACACTCACTTGTTCATTTGAGGAGCAAATTTCGGAGCTGCAGTTGGAGAAAAAAGAGAGAGAGAGAGAGGCACATTCTTGGGACAGGACTTTCTGTATTTGTTTGAGTTATCTCTTGGCATTGTATTGGCTATCTATAAGAAGGAAGTTTTGTTGGGTTTTCTCCCCCATGAGGCTTTCCCAGGATAAATGATGTGTCTCTTGTGATTGTGTATTTCTCGGTGATCCTATCTTATGCTATTGTTATCTAGTGAAATGCAAAGAACTCTAATAATAGCTTAAACCTTAACATGGTATCAAAGCATCTTTCACAAGAGAAAGTAAAAAACGTCATTGTTGTCGTAGATGCAAATTAGGGATTTTTATTGAAGAAGTATTTCAGCCCCAAAACCATCTAGAAAAGTGTGAACTTCCTCAAGGATCACTTTGGCATCCTTAGCGCAACTTTTCAGTGGCTAGATCTCCCGGAAAGTGAAACACTAGTTTTCACAAAGTACCAGAAAACCAAAGTACCAGAAGTACCAGAAGTACCAAAAAACCAGAAGCACCAGTCTAGAAATCCACTGGTTAAGTTTCAGGAGGTAAAAGTTGGATTTTCAGAAATCTGACTGCACCAGCTTACTCTCCTCAGCTCAACGCATCTATCCCCTGGATCAGAATTCCAAAATTCGAAGTTTGAAAAATTAGGGTTTCCTCATAAAACCCTAAGTTGCAATTGCAATTGCAGTTGCAGTATCAGTTGCAGTTGCAACCGTAGTACCAGCTGCAGTCACCCTTGAAGTTCTTAAGAGTTGGTGATCATTACAGTTGCTACCAGATGGTGCCTCTACCTGCAAGTGTCGTCAGAGGTATGTACTCACACATGTTTAAACGGTTAAGCTTTAATGGGTATTTGCAGGAGAAGGGATCTCTTTTCATAGATCCAGAAGGATCTCAAGATCCAACACATTCAGAGGATTGATGCAACCCAGGTGTTATTATTCTGATATGCATCTATTTGTTATGACATTATTTTGATCAGTGTTGCATGTTGTAGCTATGACCATCATTCTAACCTTTGATCAAACTCTGAGTCAAGGTATTAGATGGATTAAAAGTTGAGATCATAGAGCTTATCCTCTAACCCAACCTTCTGTCAAGATAGCGTATTGTATCAGTACAGAAGACAGGTTGAAAAAAGTACTCGTCATCTTGAGTGAAGGAGACTTGGAAGAAAAGCAAGCACCCATTCTTGAGGACAAGGCTCCAGGTACCAGGAGAAACCTCGTGTGTTAGTTCCAGGTTACCATGAAGGAATGTTCGATCACAACACTATAAGAGTGTTGACCACATTTCGTAGTGTATCTCTTACTTTTGATCGTTGCTTCAGACAAGCCACGAGTGATAGCTCTAAAGGAGCTACTGTGATGATTATTCATACTATTGCTTTATCTATTATTATCAAAAGGATATTATTCTTGCTTCTTCTTTTGTTGACCTTGTTTCAAGTCACAGGTGATAACCCTAAGAAAGCTATAGTGAAGGTTGCAGAAGGAAACATATTATATGAGACATGAAGCAGACTATGTACATGACCATATACACTCATGCACCAAAGAAGATGAAGAAGCAGCTATCTCTTGAGATTCAGAATATCTCATATGAAGATCGACTGAAAGGAGCAGAAGGCTCCAAAGATGACTGAACATTAGAACAGGAAGCAAATCTCGTTTGAAGCCTGACTTTGTCTTCCATATTTAGACTCGGTATGCAACACTAAGTATACCCTGTAAGAGATGATGAAGTCCTTGTAGACTCAGAAGAAATCGAGAGTAAACCTGATCTCAGAAAGGATCAGATGAAGAGACAACTTCCAGGACTGGAAGACAGATGCCGTGAGAAGACCAGATCGTAACTTCAGACACTGCTAAGAGATATGAAATCTCCGGAATGATTCGCTTGTTTCACTGACAAAGAAGGAAGCCAGTCAGAAAGACTAGGATATGAATTCTACCGTGAGAAGAGAAGTCAATAATGACTTCCAATATTGATTTACACAGATCAAACGTGTTGCAGATGTACAAAGCATGATGTATGTCCAGAGGATTCTCCCAACAAAAAGGGAGAAGACTATGACGAGACACTTATTGAAGAAACAATTCCAGTACTTATGAAGACAACCAAAACAACCATGATTCATATATAGTATGAGATGCAGGGGGAGCAATCCCCATACTTAAAATTTGAGTGGCAGTTGGTGCAGCACATCAATTGGGTCATGAAGACATGACTATGATAGCATTACCCCCATGAAAGAAGAAGAGCTATCCTCAGTATCAGTTATTGAGCCACTCTCAGTTTCAGATGAAACTATTGCCATGATAAAATAAGAGGAGTTACTCTCAGATTGCATCCACAGTGAGAATGAAGCAGTCATTCTCAGCCTCAGAGCTGCAGGTGCAGAATCCCAAATTCCAGAAGGAACAGTTGCAGAGAGAGTAGACGACATACTCCCAGACAGTGAGACAGATAGTGCCTTGCAGAAAGCACATAGAGCTAACACATGATTGTGCAGATTGAGTTGCGGCTGAGCAAGTGTACCATATTGGTACAATGTAATGAGAAAAATTGATTTGAAGATTGAAGATAGAAAGCGTAATAATCCCAAGCCATTATGCCAGGATCATCACGGTTTTGGTGTCTTTTAAATCTTTTTCTGGTTGTGGTCTTTCGTCAAATACTTGGATGATCTACTTGTTTACATATGTTACTTGCAGAATGGCCTCTTGATTTCGGCCTTAGGGTTTATTGATGTGTTTATATGTGTGTTGCAGCAAATAACAAGAACATACAATCATGGAACATACCTCAACCATATGCAATATGATAGACAAGACAAAACATCCCAAATATGATTTTATTCATGAAATAGAGGAACCTGCTACAATGAAGATGTTGATCTAGAATGCTCAACACATGGCTCCAAGATAGAAGTATGAGCTACTACAAAAAGCTCCCGACAATACAAAATAAGCCTCCAAAGGCTAGATAAGAGATGAAGACCAATACCAAGGTAGATCTGGTCGTCTGAAGTGCAGAAACCCTAACTGGATGATGCCACGTCCT
>ML791379.1:169305-182263 GCA_009831015.1 Picea engelmannii
AACACTTTGATCTTCGTAAGGCTAGGCGAGGTAAGGGCAGAATGATACCCTAAATTTAAAGCCTTAAGAAAAATGACGAAGACTTAACATAAAAGTTCTTATTCAAATGTTTTGATATTTTCCTTTTTTTATAAAATTTTTAAAGCTTTCTTCAAAATAAAGAGGAATAAAACATACATATGTACATTATAAAGAACTATAAAGAATGGAATAAAAGCATAATACTTCAAAAATAAATGTATCAGATGGATACTTAAATCCAAAATGCTCAAAGAATGTAAAAAATAATAGAGAAATTTCAACGATATTAAAGGATAAACATAACATAACTTTCGAAGGTACACAAATCTCAACACTCCCTCTTACTGAGGAAAGTGTTACTCACCACTCCCATCTTAACCCTGAAGTAGACATGCTTGCCCCTTGGCAAGGACTTGGTGACATTATCTACAACCTGCTCATCAGTCGGAATATACTGAAGCTGAATTGCCCCTCTCTGAACCCAATCTCGAATGAAGCGGTATCTTATCTCTATGTGTTTCGACCTGTCATGAAACTGTTAAATAATTAAAAGTACCAAGGACAAGTGTTTCTCACAACTCAGGAGTCTAGGGGTTAGAAAGTGTCCAATGTGGTCCCTAGTGAATTAACGTTATGTGAGATAAAGTTAAAAGTGACTTTAGGGAAACTTCTTGAAGTGGGTGACTAAAAAGACTTTTAATCACCGCCATTGATCTAATTTCATCTCCACCGTTAGATCATGTGACTCTTCAACTTCCCTCATTGAGTCGAATTAGGGAAAGGAAGCGCCCCACTTTTGGCATTCTTCGTGAGTTTTGGAGAGTGCAAGAGACAGAGAGTCGAGCAAGAGAAGCGGTTGAGTTGCTTGAGGCACAATTTCCAAAGCAAGTGCAGGTACACAAACTGAGGTAGAGTTCAGCATTAAAGCTACTGTATGGTATGGATTTCTGAGAGGCCGAACTACATGAATGGGACGATAGAGCATCCAGTTCCAGCATTCATCAATCAACTGCGAGATCATTGGTGTTTTCCATATCCAAGATCACCCTTGCCCACATAATAAGAATGGATAGCTTGTTTGATTCTATCCATGGCCCCATACAAGTAGCCCATTGGGGGGTTTTCCCCATCAACTAGGTAAAGATCCTTTACCAAAGGTTCGCTAACTTTACACACCTCGTCCGTGTAAATTTTTCTAGCCCTAGGTGACTATTGTCCTAATCTTCTTTCAATAAACAACTCAAAACAGAATTTATTTAACAGCAGGAAATTAAATTTCTGAATATTGCATCAATCACAAAGTAGTTGAACAACGAACAACAAAAGAAATAAAACACATACATGGATTTCTCCTTCTAATAATCTTTTCATTCCTTTGATCAAAGCTTACAAGGTGATCTCTGTAGCCTGCTTGAACCAGCAGCTGTACGGTCAATAACATCACCTCAAACAACAGTGTACAACTTGTGTAAAAGGGGGTAAAGCTACAACAGTATGGCCTTCTCTGTTTCTGCCTTTCCTGGACAACAAACCGCTCTTTCTCTCTGCTCAACACTAAAGCACACTCCAGCAATCCACAGAGGACTTTGTATGGCCAGATCTGAAGGTGTACGGCCTGTGCATAAAGACAATATGGCTACAGCAGTAGTATGGCGTATATGGCCTGCTGGTATTTTGCTGGTCTCTTTAGCAATCTGCTTTTCTTCTCCTTGAATCCACTCTGCCCTCTTCCATCTCTCTTGCTCTCTTCTCATATATGATCAAGCCCTCCCATCTTGTCCTATTTATTCTTTGAGAGAAAATAACTAATCTCCTCAATCTTAGCAACTAATTTCCTCAATCTTAACTGCCACCTATCTCAATCTTGAGATGTACGGCTAAAATTAATAAAAGATAAGTAGAATTAAGTAATAGTAGTTGGTCAATTCGGTAGCACAACTACCTAATGTATGAATTAAAAGTGATCTACCTCATTCTATCAAATGACTACATTTTAATAAAACATTGTATTCCACATCTCCCTTTCTTTTGTGTATTCTTATTTTTCAATGGAACAGCATGTCTAGAACACCAAAAATGCACTGGTATGTTCAATTGGAATTGGTTGCATGAATGCAAAAACAAGCATGGATGGGGCATCTGACTTTCAATAAATGCTACTCATTTCCTTTATAAAAGTAAATATGAAAATCCAGTAAAGAAATTATCTGGATCTCTAAAATAAATATGGTCTGGAATAACCAGATGGCATCTTGATAGTGTCAAAAATAACCACGCATGTGTTTTTAAAATATGTACATCAAAATGGAATTACAGTAAATGAACAACATCTTAAAGGAAGGAAAAGCAGTGATAAAGAGTTTCATGAAAACTTAATTAAATTCAGAGTCAGAATAATTTTAAAATTTTGAGAAATACATTAACTTTTGTACAATCTAGACTCTACCCAACCTATATTTATTCACACTCATCGTTTGGTTCCCTTGATACAAAGTCAATATATATTAAACCTTGGCTTGTTTTTGGTTTTCTGGATAGGTGTTACTATTGTTTTATCTTAAAACAAAATGTCTAGAGTTAGGCTCAACACATGGCCTAACAATATTTTTGAAACCCAATACAAGTTCTTAAGAAATATCAGACACAGATCACTTGTATGGTATTTTCTGAACCATATTTTTCTGCTTCTTGCTCAATAAAATCAACAGAAAACACTAAGCCTCTTCAAAAGAATGAACCCTCCATGCATACTGTTACAAGAATGGATCTTTAGTCACAGGAAACATTTATAGAAAATCCACCCAATGGGCATTATAAATATTAAGTAAAGATCCACATTACCACACATATAAACAGTAGCATCCATAAGAAAGTAAGATTAGTATTCTGATGTCGCCCCTTTCCGAATGCATGATCAGATTCCATGCCCTCTCCTGTTACTAAATTTCTATTAAAATTGGCATACAGAGATACACAAAATGAATATACCTCAGCATTGTGGATCTTGTACTCATGTAATATTTGATAACAAAGTTTTTCATCAACATGTGTTAATGCCATTGTGCTGTTGAAGGAAATGCCGCCAGTCTTTTTCCTCTTGAAATATATCTGCCAGATCGAAATAGTTAACAGAGTAAACAATTATGCTTGTAAGAAAAAAATTCAAAAAGAGAGGAACAAATATATAGCTGAAATAAATCATTCACAAAATGTAACTTTTCAGAGGAAATGCACAATAATATATAAAGTATGAGTCAAAAAGGTAACCAAAGAAGATGACTTGTTGGTGCACTTGGGCATTGTTACATTTAATATATTTGCTCGATGGCAAAAATTGATTTAATAGAATAATAATTGAATAATCGAATATGGATGATGCTCTTTACATTGAGAGGGCCTGCTTTAATATAGCCTAGGCACCTTTATCGAGGAGTCATGACTTTAATTTATCATTAATTTATAAAATTCATTTTATTTTTACGTTTTTAATTTTAATTTATTTATCATTTATTATATATATATTATATTATTATTTTATTATTATACTTAGGCTTATGTTTATAACATTGCCTCCCTCTTCAAATTTGCTTTGTCCTCAAAGCAATGAATTCATCTTCCCCTGTGGACTTTCACCTTGATTCTGGATTTGTTTATGATTGCTTGGCAGATTCGTTTGCGGTGGAAGTATGGGATTTGTTAGTTATTTTCGTGGAAGTTTTTGGATTCCTGAACTGTATAACTTGCAATTCTTCTCCTACCATTTGAATTCCATGAATTGTTCCTAGAGATTTGTGGCGTAGGTTCCTAGTTGCATCAACCATTCTGCTCCCAACACCATGTCCATTCCCTAAAGGGGAAGAGCATAATATCTAGTTTGTCGTTCCAACTTTTGTATATGTATGGAAACTTTATGGCATCGTCCTACTCCTTCGATTGGTTGACCATCAGCAGTTGTAACCATGAGGTCCTTGACAGGGTATACGAAAAGATTTAATTGTTTTGCAAGATTAATGTCCACGAAATTGTGGATGCTTCCCGAATCTACCAATATTGTGATATATTTTCCTTTTAGGTTTCCTTTGAGCACTAGGGTTTTTGGTTTTATTGTTTTTGTAATTGCTTCAAACGAATTCTTGGGTTTCCTCCTTGGGCTGTTGTGGGAACTGGGAAGTAACCTTCCTCCTTATATGAGGTAGTATAATGTACTATAGATGGTTTTTCTTCCTGGACTAAAACCTCTGACTTATCTTCCTCATGAATTTGTTTTATGCACGTGATTGAAGCTAATGACACCCTTAGTGATTTTCCATCTTCATCAGTGTCCAGCAGATCTTCTTCAGTAGCAAACTACACTTCTTTCCCGTCTAGAGACTTGCCAGCGCAGCACCAGCAGGGACAGGATTTAAGGTCCAAGATTGAGGAGGCACAAGGTCAAAGCACAGGATCACAAAGTCAAACACAGGGTACTGGTACAGGTACAAGTGTTGAGAGGGAGACTGTTGGACAGGATCATCAGGAGCTAGATGAGGAGGAGGAGGAGGAGGAGCGTAATGCAGTTCCACGGGAGTAGGACACTAGGTCACGACCTAAGTGGTATACATTCACAGTTAGTGATTCTAGACTGGCAGGGCTTCTAGAGAGAACTTTCAGACGAAGTAAACCACCAGAGAGACTTGGGTACATGGCACTAATCACACAGCCTATTGATGCAGAGCCTTCAAATTATGAGAAAGCTGCACATCATGGAGTGTGACAGGAGGCCATGATGGAGGAATATGCCTCCATTATGAAGAATGATGTATGGGAGGTGGTGCCCAAGCCTGAGAGCAAGAAGGTGGTTGGATCCAAGTGGATCTACAAAGTCAAGCATGCAACAGACGGAAGCGTGGACAAGTACAAAGCACGCTTCGTGGCCAAGGGGTTTTCACAACGAGAGGGAGTTGACTATGAGGAGACTTTCGCCCCAGTGGCCAGATATTCATCAATCAGGATTGTTATTTCTTTAGCAGCAAAGATGGGTTGGCACGTTCACCAAATAGACGTGAAGACTACCTTCCTCAATGGAATTCTTGAGGAGGAAGTATATGTTGAGCAGCCATAGGGGTTTGAGGTTGGTGACAGAGAGACGCATGTTTGTAGATTGAGGCGAGCATATTTGTAGATTGACAACTACTTGAGAGAGATGGGTTTCCAATAGAGCAAGGCAGACCCGAACCTGTATTTTCTTACAGGGGAGGCACCTTTGATACTAGTGGTGTACATTGATGACCTATTTCTGACAAGGGATGAGCAGTTGATAGAAGACGGCAAGACAAATCTTGTAGTTGAGCTTGAGATGAAAGACCTTGGGTTGATGCATTACTTCTTTGGTCTGGAGGTCTAGCAATAGGATGGGTGCTTCTTCTTGGGACAGGGGAAGTATACAGTGGAGATCTTTCGGAGGTTCAGGATGACAGATTGTAGCCCCATGTCCATGCCTCTAGTCACGAACTAGAGGAAGATTGATGCATCAGATTCAAAGACAATAGACCCCACTGTCTATCGTAAGTTGATTGGATCGCTCATGTATCTAGTCAACACTCGGCCAGATATCAACTTGGCAGTAAACTCTTTGAGTCGGTTCATGGTGGACCCTCGGCGAGTACATTGGATTGTTGCAAAGAATGTGCTTCGCTACCTTATAGGTACAGTGGAGTATGGGTTATTGTATGAGCATAGTGGCGGAGTGAGGTTAGCAGGCTTTACAAATGTTGATTGGGCTGGGTGTACAGAGGACAGGAAGAGTACTTCGGGATGTTCCTTCAGCATTGGATCGGGTATCATTTCCTAGTTCAACAGGAAGCAGAGATCAGTGGCGTTAAGCTCTGTTGAGGCAAAGTACATGGTTGCTAGTTTAGCAGCATGTGAGGCACTGTGGCAGAGGAAGCTACTCTTGGGATTGTTCAGGCAAGAGTTAGAAGCTACCGTGATTCACTATGACAATCAGAGTTACATCAAGCTCTCTAAGAATCCGGTGTTTCATGATCGTAGCAAGCACATCGATATCAGGTATCACTTCGTCCAAGATTGTGTACAAAGAGGAGTCGTGAGGCTTGACTACATACAAATTGATGACCAGATGGAAGATATTTTCACCAACGCACTAAGTGAACAAAAGTTCATATATCAGATGGGGTTGAGGTAGAATCCCTTCCTCGCTAGGAGGGAGTGTTGAGAATGTAGCAAGGAAGGTATTCCATGCATTTCAATGCCCTGGCATGGTGGAGGAAAATGAAACATTGGTCAAGTTGATTAATTTAACTTTTCCTAATGTATAACTTAGGAAAAGGATTGTTGATGTGTTATATTCTTCAGTTGACTTATTGAGCACCTTTTCTAAAGTTAAAGTGAAAATAATTTAAGTGATAGATCTTTTAATCTAGACCATCCATCTCATTGAGTGAGGGAGAGTTGATATCATCCCTCCATCCTTATGAGATTAGGGCTTTCATTTTCTCATCAGGGTATAAGGGAAATCGACTTGGCTAAGGAGGGTGCATTATGCATGAGAGAGATCGATTGAAGGAGCATCGATCTCAGGTTTGAGAGAAGAAGTTCTTGCAGGGAGACAGAAGAGGACCTCCACAGAAGGATAGACTCATTTCCAGGGGCAAGCAGAGGTCGTATCTAACAGCCACGCAGACGATCCATAGAGGGTGAAGCAAGGTGAATGCAGGGGCCATACGACTCACGCAGAGGCTCTTGTGTTGGGTTTTGCTGAAGCACAAGGGTTCCAGAGGTTGAAGAAGGGTCGTACTTCTCCTTGGAAGTTTCACACTAAGGTTTTACTCGGTAATTTATTGAGGCCGAATTCTATGTAAGAAGATCTCTATATTTTCCTACTGAATAATAAAATCTCCAAATCCGTTGCATTGGTTTTCCCTCTGAGGTTTTTCCAGGGACTATTGTCCAAAATCTTTGTGTACATGTGATGTGAGTGTTGTTATCTTCTACTATTAAGTTCCCGATTAATATTCTGTTGTGCATAATTATTTGTTGTGGAATAACCTATCAAAATCAGTTAAAATAAAATAAATTGGTTAAATTGTTGGGTTTAGAAAATTTTCACACTAGGCTTTGTGATGTAAGCCCTAAAGGAGACATGAAGATGAATGCTAGCATTGGGGATGAGCTTGGGTCTTAACACTTGTGTGATGCAAGAGAAGAAGACCTAGGGTTTGTATGATGTAACCCCTAGTGAAAAAACATGGAGCTCTAAAGTAGAGGATGTTGAAATTTCGTTGATTACGTTAACATTAGATTTACCATAGCAATTTAATCTTCTTTTGCATGCTCATTTCTCCACAGGTGATGTTGCACCATCGCCACCCAACCATAAACACCTACTCGTGCCACCCCCGATCATAACATATACATCCTGGGAAACCTTTCTACACAAGGGGAGAAAACCCAGCAACCTACTTATAGAGAATATCCTTTCTAAGACAAAATACCCAAGAACAAGCTCTATCCACTAGAGCAAACTTAACAACAAAGAATCCAGCAACATAGATGCAGCACACCCTAGCCAAAGCGCTAGGGTGTCTAGCCTCCACTAGTGTACCATCAACAATACTGCAGTAAACCCTAGCCAGAGAGCTAAGGTAGCTGGACTTCACCAATGCATTACCAAGAGAAAAGATAAACCCCAACCAGGCTTGTGCCATCCTTCCTATTGTAGTTGCAGCTCTCTCCACCAAACTTGCGCTATAGATGAGTGAGAGAGTGTAACAAATGAGGAAGGAGTCACCCTTATTTATACTAATCTGTCCAATGACTTTTCTGGTAGGGTCGACCTGAACTTTCTGGAAAATATAATTCTGTTTATCTTATTCTTGTGGAGCCGACTTTACTTCTGGATCAATATAATTCTTCTGGGGCTTCTTTAATTCTTTCAATGGTTTTCCTTTGACGTCTTGGCATCTTTATCTATAATAAAGGTTATCCAGGAGGTGTATATCTCCCGCAGCTACCAGAAACATCAACACTCTCTCTTAGCAAGGGAGGTATTCTCCATGATGTTTTTCCTCTGGTCCTCATTGCCTCACAGGTTATGCCATGGTCCTCTGACCATGCCATGGTCACGCAGACCATGCTACCGGTAGCATCATCATGTCGCACATGGCTACACCCAATGTGGACCTTTTCTAGGGCCTCATCACCACTAGAATACACTAGGACCTACTCGCCCATTTTGAACATAACAATATGCTTTACAAATACATTATGAAGACTGACCATAGATACAAAATTCAACAATACCTCTTAACTAGGGAGGTATTCAGAATGACCATCTAAGTGTTCTTCAGGTTTACAAAAAATTATCTATTAAACGGTTATAACAAAATATCATTAGCATCATCTGCATTATCATCATCAGCATCAATCATCAGCAGTACCATCTATCCGAGCCATACCTCATTTGAGTAATCGGGCATGTTGCACATCATCTGGACCATACTCTAACTGCGTAATCGGGCATGATGTTGAATAAGTCATGTGTTGAAACCCTGCACACTCAACAAAGTGTTTCGGCAGTTGTCACTCACTCAACAGAGTGATCGGTGATCCAAGGACCATTCTTATAATCCAGACATACATCCTAGAAGAATGCCAGTGCTCCCAGATGGTGAAAGCCACGCTATGGGCTACAGAGACAATTCCTACAGGAATGTCAGCCTCGGATTATTTTCTAAACGGGTCACCATATGTACCATATGTTGAATTTTTTAATGCAAGCTCAAGCACATGTAGTTTCTTTTCAATTTAGCATGAACTTGAACCATAAACAATGCAGCAACACTATAGTTGCAGTAACCAAGATCACAAGAACAATAACCATGCACAAGACACAAGAAGTTATCCTAGGAAAACCCTTCTCAACCAAGGGAAAAACCCAACAACCCTTTACTATATTGCCAAGAGAAGAACCTTCACACCATAAACCCTAGCGCACACAAGAGGGTGCTCTATGACCAAGAAAACTAGCGCATAGAAAAGAGTGCGCACCAAATTTCAACTCACCAGGCTAAGCGTTGAGGAAATATGATCCACAATGGGGATGTATCTCTCTTATAAATACATGACCTAACTCATCAAATAGATGTGTCTATTGGCACAATAGGGCCGACTTGTACCACTCAATAATATAATTGATCTTTTACACAATATTAATTATCTTTACACAGTAGAGTCGACTTGCACCCTTTACAATACAAATTAGGGTTTCACAATAGTCTTACTCTTTGAAAATATAGCAAGGGGTCTCACACACATCCTCTAGTGCTCTGCCACTAGGGACAAGTCCACATGTGCTCAACCACAAGGGACGTCACTCTCAACAGATTAACTCAACTAAATCCATAGGAGTACGAACTTGAGAGCCATCTCAAATCAACTCAACTAAGTCCATAGGAATACGACAGGAGACCATCTCAAGTCATCTGAACTCAGTCCAGAGGACTACGACAAGAGACCAACACAAGTCATCTCAACTCAGTCTGGAGGAGCACGACTCACCTATCACATAGGCGTTCTCACAGATCATCTCAACTCAGTCCAGAGGAGTACGATCTGGAGAATGTCTCATGAAGCTGCAATCATCAACACTCCCTCTCAGCTAGGGAGGCATTCTCCACCAGACCAAGTATCTCATGGAAGAACTCGAACTTCGTCCTGGCAAGTGGTTTGGTGAAGACATCTGCAACTTGCTCATGTGTAGAAAGGTATTGCACATGTATTGCTTTCCTCTGCACCATATCTCTGATGTAATGGTATTTGATCTCGATATGTTTCGATTTATCGTGAAACATAGGATTCTCTGAGAGCTTCACACAACTCTGGTTATTGCAATGGATAATGGTGGAATCCATCTCATGTCCAAATAAGTCTGCAAGGAGCTTGCGAAGCCACACTGCTTCGCGGACTACCACACATAATGCAATGTACTCTGCTTCTGTGGTAATCAAAGCCACAGAAGTTTGTTTCCTGTTGCACCCAAAAACCATGGTAGATCCCAAAGTAAAACAACAACCGGACGTGCTCTTCCGATCCATTGCGCTCCCTGCCCAATCTGCATCGGTGATGCAGACACCCCTTTCTCCCCAAAGGGTTGCGTGACCTCCCGGTCTAGGATCTTCGATTCTTGAGTCAAGTGACTCTCTGGAACCTTAATGGTTCCCTTCTGTATCTAAACACAGGCCCTTTCGACACCTTGGTGCAGGCCTGATAGCACCTGCGACCTTCCCTTTCGCTCTTCTATGAAATCTCAGAGTACTGAGCGTTAGCTCTTTTTCTGATAAGCCCCCTCTTGATATGACCTCGGGCGGGGGCCTCTCGTGACCACGCGATTGTGGGCACAGCCAATAGCGGTTTGGGATCCAACTAATTTTCGGCCCACAATTCTCCTCGAACCTCCACGTGTCCTCTTGGCGAAACCACGGTATGGATTGCGACTCGCCCTCAATGTTTTAAAGTCCGCGCACTTCCTGTCCCCACAATGTTACGGGACTCTCGATCTCTCGATCTTGATGGTACTGTTTAAACTGACGGTTCAGATCTGCGCCTTCCAAATCTACGGACCAGACTATCCCTCTTAAATCAACAGTTGCGATCTCCTTCGCAATTTCGGACTTCGAACTTTTGAAATCTCAAACCTCGCCTTCCTCTGTACGTCAATCTTCCGGAGTTGACGATCTGCGGACATTTGTCCTCCAATCAACTCTCCTGCCTTCACTTCGTGTGTTTGACCCTTCAACTCGAATCAACGGTCTTGTGGCCCTCTTCTCGATCAACGGTCGAAATCTCCTCCAGGTCTTCGGACTTCTGAGATCTCAAATCTCAAACTTCACCCTTCTTCCCAATGCCTTTTATCCGAAGGCTATAATCCACTGACGTGTGTCCTGTTGATCTAACGATTGAAGATTACTTCGGGTCTTTACCCGGAGTGCATAGATTTATGCCACATCTCTCTTAGATCCGACAGCTACGAATCACTTCGGGACTTTACCCGGAGTCCACGGATTCACGCCATGTCTCCTCTAGATCTGGCCGTCCAAATTTTCTTCGGATCTTCGGGATTCCGCAATCTCATATCTCAACTGAAACCCCGCTACACTTTACCCGGAGCTCGCAATCTGTTGACAAGTGTCCCCTTGCAAATCGACGGCTCTCAACTCTTCGGGTATTTGGGCTTCGGATGTTTCAACCTTTCACCTCTGCCTTCCTCTGGATCTCACGACCCGCCAACACGTACCCTTCTGGATCAAACGGTCCAGATTCACTTCGACTCTTCGCGCTTCGGGAATCTTAAGTTTCAAACCTTGATAGGTTCTCTCTCCTGTGCATGCGAAGCGTTAAGGCTTGTGCACCTTACAGAGATCAGACGATTGTTGATCAATTGCTCTATGATCCAATGGCCATTGTCGCTCCTCCTCCTGAGCTTCTGATTTCTTCCGACTTAGAAGATTTATCAGTCCTCAAAGGTTTTGAACCTTTGCTCCTCCTACGAGTCCAACTCTTGGATCTCGTCAACACTTCTAAAAAGTGTTATCCCTTCTGAGCTTGATCCTTAAAGGATTCTGACTTCCCACGCACTCCTTGCGTTCTCGGGATTTCGATAACTCAAATCGAAGGATTTCTAGAAAAGAAATTCTTCTCGCCCACCTGTCGTTCCTCTGTTTTGGTTCTTCGACGCTTGGTGGCTTCTTGACACTGTGCACTCCTTGCACTTGGTCTATGTTTCATTTGTTCTCTCTGAACTCCTCTGAGTCAATCAGAGACTCAATCGACGCACTCATTGCATTCGAGATTCATACCTTGCATACGAGTTTCATAAAAGAAACAATTGAAACTTATCCAGTTTCGTCACGAACTCATACGATCAACTCTTGAACAATCACACATGAATGAAATGAAATAAACGACATACACAAAATATAACATTCATTCATTCACACATCAGATGAACACAGTCCAAGGATTTGGGACAATTCTGTCTCTTTTATTCATTCATGAAAACAAATTACATCATATTGCAATTCTTTCCTGCATCTTTCTTCTACTCTACTCTGTTCTACTAATCTCTATCTCTATCTCATGATCTCCTAATCTAATAAAAAAAAATCACCTCTATACAAAAAGATCTCTCTTTTTTACAAAAGAGGGCTCTATGAGCTTACCCTCTCCATTGCCTTAGTGCCATCAACATTTCTGTTAAGACACCTTAACCGTATGACTCATTACATTGAACAGAGATCCAGACCTAACACGGATCTAGACCTACTTACAGTCGATTATTTCGATGGACCCATCCACACCTGTCCAAAGGCATGGCTTTGGCATTTATCGACCTTACACATAAATTAACTTAATTTTATAATTTGAATTTTGAAAACGAGAGGGTCGATGCCTCTCCCTATCTCTAAATGCATGCTAACATGTTGATTTGTTAACCCATCTTTCAAGTCGAAAAGATGCTCCTGCATCAATCGGCATATCCCTGCAATCTCATGTCTACACCGAAGGCAAATTTGAGAGTTGAAGGTGATGCGCTGGACTAGGTTGTACCTGTCTGTGCAAAAATTAGGCCCAACGTTCCAAGGGAAAGTGCTAAAACTAGCTTGACAAGGAAAAGGATAAGTGTCGTTTTTGCAGTTGCAGCAAGAAGGTGACGGCTAGCTTGAAAGAGTGTTGCAGTAGCTTGTGCAATGGCTCTTCAGGAACACTGATCTGAAACCATGTTGAAATTTTTAATGCAATCTCAAGCACATGTAGTTTCTTTTCAATTTAGCATGAACTTGAACCATAAAAATGCAACAACACAACAGTTGCAGTAACCAAGTTCACAAGAAGAATAACCATGCACAAGACACAAGAAGTTATCCTGGGAAAACCCTTC
>ML791379.1:185470-198487 GCA_009831015.1 Picea engelmannii
GGACAAGTCCACATGTTCTCAACCACAAGGGACATCACTCTCAACAGATCAACTCAACTAAATCCATAGGAGTATGAACTGGAGAGCCACCTCAAATCAACTCAACTAAGTCCATAAGAGTACAACATGAGACCATCTCAAGTCATCTCAACTCAGTCCAAAGGAGTACGATAGGAGACCAACACAAGTCATCTCAACTCAGTCCAGAGGAGTACAACTCACCTATCACATAGGCGTTCTCACAAATCATCTCAACTCAGTCCAAAGGAGTACGATCTCGAGAATGTCTCGTGACGCTGCAATCATCAACACCATAGAGATCAATCTCTACCCATATGTTCCTTACAAAATATCGGTCCCATATCAACCACCCTAATTAGGACGCCGTGTCCTTAGGGGATAGGCTATTCAACCCGATCGGGCCATTAATTATGCCTCAAGAGAATATCGGTCCTGGACCATTTTCCTAATCGGGCCACAATTTGTGCCTTGGGAAAATACTAGTCCATGATGCTTCAGCAATCTCTCAACCTGGACCATTCTCAGCGAGAATGTTAGTCCAGCAGTACAATGACTATCCATGATGCCAATCATCAACACTCCCTCTTGCCCAAGGGAGCAATCTCCACAAGCCCTAGCTTGTCCCTTAACCGTACAAACTTCGTCATGGACAGAGGCTTCGTCAAAATGTCAATTATTTGCTCATCGGTGGAGATGTACTGGAGATTCACTTCTCCCTTCTGGACTTTGTCACGGAGATAGTAGTATTTGATCTAAATGTGCTTCGACCTGTCATGGAACACCAGGTTCTCTGAAAGCCTCACATAGCTTAGATTATCACAATATATCACAGTCGAATGCAGCACCTAATCAAATAGTCCAGAAACCAGCTTATGGAGCCACACTGCTTCCTTACAAGCCTCACAAGTTGTAATATACTCTGCCTCTGCAGTGTTGAGTGCGACAAACTTCTGCTTCCTGCTAGTCCAAGATATCGTAGCAGAGCCCAAACTGAAGCATACACCTGAAGTGCTCTTTCTGTTTGTTGACCACCTATTTCGACTAGGGGTCAACTCCATGTTCCATGAAGCTATGTACCTAATGGTGCAACAAAGTTGAAGACTTTCTGGTTCTACAAGGCAAAGTTTTTCCCCCGACACGTCATTTTGTAATCGGAATTTTCGCTCCCCTACGTGGGATAATAATGTAATGAGCCAGCATGAGTGATTTTTTAGGTTAGTTGCCTAGGAATTTATCATTAGAGAAGTCCTTTCATTGAGTTTTTTTTATCCTCAGGTAATTATTAATTACACTTGAGTTTTTCACTCACAATAATCCTCCAAAGTGGTGAAAGGCTTTTTAATGATCGAGCCCAATGGGTGACTAGGGTCTAGGAATATTGTAAATGACCATGCTAGACATCTCCTAGAGTCTTGCGGAATTTCGTCGAGTTTAAGTAGTTTTTTTAATTTTTCAAAATTACCCAGTTAATGGTTTTTTTAATTTTAATTTTAATTAAAAAATGTAAAAATTTGGTCCTAAAGGATTTTGATAGGGGTGTGAGTACTCAAAAGAAATGGCATGAGACCTCCTACACCCTTGGACCAAGTTTCAGATCAATTGGACAAGTTTTGCTCAGTCATTGTCCATGAAGAGTCCAAGTCAGTCTTGAGTCAGCAATTTAATTGCTTTAATTTGGCTAAGTAAAAATGTCAAATTTTGTAAAATGAGCAAAAAGTCATGAGAAAGAGTGGGAAATGATTCCTAAGCCTTTTCCTAAGTTAGAAAAGTCATTTTCTAACTTAACCCAACCCCCCTTGCTTAGCCTACCTCAACTCATCTTCGCCCTAAGAAAAGCGTGCCCCCCTTGGTGGTTGACTTAGCCAAATTAATGGAAAAATACACCTAAACTCCTAAGTGCGCCCTTCTAAGTTTCTAATTTAGTGGTTGGGTTGACAAAAAGGTGTTTTCCCCCTCACCAAACTCAACCCTCAAACCCTAGCCATACCAAAACCCTAAAAGTGTGCCCCTCCTTGAGATAAAAGTGTGCCCTTCCTTGAGATGCCCACTCTTGCTTGTTGCTTGCGACTTGGAACTCATCCAAGAGGGGTCTCTCTTGCCTCCCAAGTATAAAAGAATGCTCACCCCCCCCCTTATTTCACATCGATTCTCAGAACAAACTTATGTTGCCCAAATCTCTCCCATTCCTCTCTCTCATTTTGCTCCTTCTCTTGTAAGTCTTCCTGCAAGTATTTGCAACAATATTTTTCTGAATAATAGAAAAGCTTTGGAGGATCCATGGTGTGCATTGAGAGTCTTCTTAGTGCCATATTTGTGCTTCATTGAGGTGATACCAGTCTTTTGTTTTCTTTTTTGTATTTCTTGCTCATAGATCTAGTTTAGGAGATCCAAGCAAAGTATTTTGCTTGGATAAATTTATGATAGTCTTACTATAGATTTAGTGAGTGGTTTCTTATTGATATTGCAAAGTATTTTGTTATTTCATATGAATCTACTCACCTCCTCTCATTTAATGTAGCAAGATCTCACATTTTGCAGGTCACCAAGGGTTAGAGAGGACAAATTTCAGATCTGGAAATTTGTCTCTTCAACCAACAAAAGCCTCTAATCTTTTCTATTCTATTTTTTGTTCTTTCCCTTTCTTTTGGGCAATTTTTTGTTCTGTTATAGACTTAAAATCACTTATTTACTTGCTGATTTTTATATGTAATATTTTTGTTTTCATTAACCGAAACTTTTGAAGTGTTTTGGTGGTCTTACAGCAAATTCCAGCAAGCTTTTGCGTGCTGCCTTTTGCAAATACTCGCCAGGACAAGGGGAGTTGTTGCTCATTTGGGGCCCCAAAACACTCAAGAAGAGCCTCCCAACTTGGGGTAACAAAACCCCCTTCTTCTCTCATCTATTTCCTTAATTGTAAGCAGCCCAAGAGAGTCTTTTGGGCTTGCATTCTTCTCATTATTTCAATAATTTATGTTGTGTAATAATTGTAATTTAATTGTGCCTACACCTTGCAAAACGGTTTGGCTTAGCCAACCCATGCAAAATCGTAAGGCTAGGTAGTTTACTTTTTGTTTTATGCATCTATTGTTTGCCCCACTTGTCCTTAAGACAAGGTTGAGAGACTAAGCTTATTTGTTTTTCTTTATGTCATTTATTCTTATCATTCACCCACTTTGGCACAAAATTAGTAGGCTTGTCCTCCTCCTTGTGCCTTTGTTGAGGTTGTTTAGTATTTAGTTTATTTTCCAAGTCTTTTAATTCCATTGATTTATTTTGCCTACACCTTGCAAAGTGGTTTGGCTTAGCCAACCCATGCAATATCGTAAGGCTTGTTTTCTTGCTTAGTTTGTTAATATCTCTTTAGGTGTTAATTTGTTAATATCTCATTGAGTTGGAAGTAATATTTTATCTTAAGCAATCTCTTATTTCAAGTTGTGAATTAATCTTAGTTTGCAATCTATACTCTTAAGTTGGAATTAATCATAACTTGTAGCTTTAGGATTGGAAGCAATTTATCCAGTTTAACTAGGCACCCAGACTGGTACAACTTTCGCCATCAAAAAGGGTGCTTGTGGAGGCTACAGGGGGTGCTCAATCGGGGAGGACTTCACGGCACTAGGTGTCCCCCCTGGTATTTTCTGGGAAACATGTTGGAGTGAAATAAAGCCTAAAAAGGCTATGTGGCAACCACAGGAGACATCCTATTGGTTAAAGGCTTGATGAGATAGCAACTTGGTTGAGTTTTGACATGTGCTCAAAGAGAGGGTGCACACCTCTTGAGAGGTGGTGCATTCTAAAGAGGGGCAGCCTACCTCTTGAGAGGTGGCACCCTTTATTCCCCTCATCTCTTCCAAATGGCGCATTATAGGAGTATGGGGAGAGGTAGCATTATTCTCCCACACACTTGGCTCCCTTCTCCATCCACTTGGTGCGCCCTCCCTCTCCACTTGGTGCGCCCTCCTCCCCTTAGCATTTTCTGTTTGTGCTATATATTGGAGCATCCTCTCATTAGCAAGCTAGTTGGAGCTAGTGAAGAATTGCACTTGTAAATCATTGTACTATCATTTCTATTTTGGAATAAAAGGCTTTGGAGGCTATTTCGTGATCAAGCTTCATGTGTGGATCTTCTTGTCAAATGGTGTGCTAATTTGCGAGATAACTTGTGTTGCTATTTTTGCTTAATTATTGGATTGTGGCCTTCAAGTGGAGTTGTCTCCAAGAAGGGTAAGACTAGAAGAGCTAGATTTTTTTATAGTTTTATTGTTTATTGTATGTGAATGTTTATGTTGCATATTCATTTCAGTTAATGTGTATGCTTTCCTAAATTTTCTTATGCAAGAACACTATTATACTAATATTTTATTGGCAAGAAGTATCTAAGTTTGTAGGATCTCACTACTTGAAGAGGAGAATAGGCTTTGATGCACTCTTTTTTTCTTCAAGCTCTTAAGAAAGACAAAAGACCCTCTTTGATCCATCAAAGGGACTCCATCTTGCCCAAAGTTCCAAGGCTTTGAAGATCCTTCTCTCTCTTTCTCAAATTTCATCATTATTTCTTGGTTACTTTAAATTCTTATATGCAAACAAATTGAATCTGATTTAAAGCTTAAAAGTATCTAATTCCAGTTTTGCATATATAAGAGAGCTAGATCTATTTTGCATCTAAAGGTTTCATTTAAAAGCATAAGATCTAGAGTAGAAAAAAGCTAGTTTTGTCAAGTTTTGCTTCTAAATTCTTAAAGAATAAAAGTAGTTTCTTTTCTAAAGTACTTCATTTAAATATTGGGCAATTTAGTGCTTGCATTTTGCTGCCTTAAAACAGCAGCAAAAGATCCCAAAGAAGTAAGCTTTCTATCTTGATTCCTTGGTTCCATTTTGTATTTTTTCAATAAATTTACTTAGGAAAATTTTGGGGCTTTATTACTAACATCCCAAGACACCTTTAAAGTGTTTTCGGGCATATTATATCTTGGTTTGCTTGTTGTTTTGTGCATGTCTATGCAAAAACAAAGGGATATGTTGTCCAACTCTTGAAGACTTCGAGCCATATTACTGGACTTCGAGAGCATTTTTCTGATCTCAGAGACACCGAGGTCAGGATTGAGATTTCTCTTGGAGACAACAGAGTGGTCAGAGTTGCAGGGGTTGGCACAGTTGCCTTTCAGAGAGATGGCATGCCACCTATATCGTTCACGAACGTTCTTTATGTCCTTGGGATGAAGAAGAATTTGATTTCAGTTTCCACCCTCCAGGATAGAGGTCTTGAGGTGACATTCAGAGGCACCGAGGTACTGATTCATCCTCGGGGGTCTTCACTTGCCTCAGGACAGGTGATTGGAGTGAGGGATGGGAAATTGTTCAGATTACTTTTTCAGCCACTTCATGCATTGGCAGCGAGTAGCGACAACAGCAAAAAAATATGTGAGTTATGGCATCGCAGGATAGCCCACCTACATCATGGGGCTCTTGGAGGACTGAGAGATGTTGTGAACGGAGTGCCATAGATCAGTATTGAGCATCAGGATGTGTGTAGAGGGTGTGCGCTTGGTAAGTTTACTAAGGCATCGTTCCCCAGCAGTGACACCAGGTCAGTTGGGATACTGGATTTAGTACACACGGACGTGTGTGGGCCCATGACTCGGAGGTCCTTGAGTGGTTGTGAGTACTATCTCACATTTATTGATAACTACTCGAGGAAGACTTGGATCTATTTCCTGAAGGCCAAGAATGAGGTCTTCACACGGTTCCAAGAGTTCAGAGCTCTTGTGGAGAACCAATCGAGAAAGAAGATCAAAGTCTTGTGGTTGGATAATGGTGGAGAGTATTCCTCGAGACAGTTTGTAGACTTCTGTGCGCAGCATGGCATCAGGAGACAGATGACTATACCTTACAACCCCCAACAGAACGGGGTTCCCGAGAGGAAGAACCGGGCCATTACCGGTGCAGCGAGATCCATGTTGCATGATTAGAGTTTTCCTTTGTACTTATGGGCAGAGGCATGTGCTACAGCAGTTTACCTGCAGAACAGGACCGCCCACAGGATTTTGGGGAAGATGACTCCTCAAGAGGCCTTCACTGGTAGGAGGCTCGATGTCGAGCACATCAGGATCTTTGGGTGCTTGACTTTCTCTCATGTCTCCTCGGAGAGGAGGACAAAGCTAGACCCCACAGCCCAACAGGGGATACTAGTTGGCTACTCAGAGGTGTCGAAATCCTATCGCATCTACATTCCGCAACTTAGGAGAGTGGCGGTGAGCAGATATGTCAAATTTGAGGAGGATAGAGCTTTTGCGAGATCTCTTGAGTCGAGAGTTGGAGTTGAGGATGATGCAGAGTCGTCGATTGCAATCTCAGAGGGAGCACAGCCTCAGATTTCGAGTACACTAGTATCAGGGGTGACAGGGTCACCATGCACAGCTTCAGGGTCACAATCAGAGCATGTTCAGTCAGATGGGGCACAGACTTCAGCATCTCAAAGTGTTGAGACGAGTCCTGAGGCAGTCACTCTTGGGCAAAGAGACCTTACTTCTTCATTGACCACTTTAGGGAAGAGTAGACCTAGATGGTTTTAGGAGACCCTGGAGGAGGCCAAGGAGAATGTAGGGCAGCCCAAGAGCCAGATCAGAGAGAGCAGGCCACCAGTCAGATTTGGAGCATACTTAGCACTTGTGACAAGTATCAGGGATACTGAGCCACAGACTTTTGCGCAGACAGTGGACCATCAAGTCTAGAGAGAGGCCATGGTAGAGGAGTATGACTCCATTGTGCGCAATGATGTTTGGGATGTGGTTCCGAGGCCAATGGGGAAGTCAGTTGTGACTTCCAGGTGGTTGTACAAGACCAAGATGGTTGCAGATGGCGGCATTGAGAAACACAAGGCCCATTTTGTGGCGCGAGGCTTCTCACAAATTGAGGGACTCGATTATGACGAGACTTTCGCACCAGCTGTGAGATACACTTCTATCAGGACTATGATTGCCATAGCAGCAGAGATGGGTTGGCGCATTCACTAAATGGATGTGAAAATCGCATTTCTAAATGGCTTTATTGAGGAGGAGGTGTACATAGAGCAGCCACATGGGTTTGAGGTGAGTGACAAGGAAACTCACATGTGTCTTCTGAGGAAGGCACTATATGGTCTGAAGCAAGCTTCCCGAGCTTGGTATTCACGCATTGATACTTATTTGCTTCAGATGGGCTTCGAGAAAAGTGATGTTGATCCGAACCTCTATTTCATCATTAGGGGTGAGGACACGCTCATTCTCATTTTGTATGTGGATAATTTATTCATTACTGGAGCCGAGGATCTCATAGCTGAGTGCAAGATGAGACTTGCATCAGAGTTTGAGATGAGTGATATCGAATAGATGCACTACTTTCTGGGTATGGAGGTATCTCAACAGGAGGGTCACATATTTCTCGAGCAGGGGAAGTATGCAGCAGATATTTTGAGTAGATTTCAGATGGAGGACTACAGACCCATGTATACACCTATGATCACCAACTGGAAGAAGCTTAGTGCTTCAGATAGCCAATTGGTGGATGCCACAGTATACAGGCAGTTGACCGGTTCACTTATGTATCTGGTTAACAACAGACCAGATATTTGTTTTGTTGTGAACACTCTCAGTCGGTACATGGTTGAGCTGAGGAGTGTTCACATGGTTGGGGCAAAACACGTCTTGAGATATGTTGTTGGGACAGTGAACTATGGCCTAGACTATGTCAGGGGAGATGGAGTCAGTTTGGTTGGCTACACAGATTCAGACTGGGCAGGAAGTGATGATGACAGGAAAAGCACCTCAGGGTGTTGCTTCAGTTTGGGGTCAGGACTTGTTTCCTGGTTCAGTCGGAAGCAAAAGTCAGTTGCTTTGAGTTCGGCCCAGGCAGAGTATATGGCGGCCAGTCAGGCCAGTCAGGCCAGTTGCAAGGCCATTTGGCTTTGTAAGATGTTGGTTGGGTTATTTGGTCAGGAGATGTCACCGACTGTCATTCACTGTGATAATCAGAGTTGTATCAAACTCTCTGAGAATCCAGTGTTTCATGACCGGTCGAAGCATATTGAGATCAGGTACCACTTCATTCATGACTAGGTTCAGAGAGGGGCAGTTCAGTAACCAGTTGCAGTATGTATTTACAGATGACCAGGTTGCAGATATTCTCACCAAGGCCCTGCCACGGGGCAAGCATGTCTATTTCAGAGACAAGATGGGCTTGGTGAGGAACACCTTCCTCGGTAAGAGGGAGTGTTGAGTTTTGTACCTTGGGAAGTGTTCCCCATGTGCTTGTGACCACCTTAGCACATGTGGGATGGACATTACACTTTGTACCTTGTACTTTTGTCTAATTTCACTGACTTTGTCTAAAGTGAAATTTAGTCATTTTTTGCCTAAAGTGACTATTAATTCACAAAGGGGGTGAATTAGAGACATAAAGTGAACTTAGGAAACTTAACCCAAAGTGGGTTTTTGACTTAGATACTTTTGGGGAGATCTCAACAATTGATTAGATGGGAAATGAGATGATCTCCACCATTGGTTTGTTAGGTTTCCTTTTGGAGGTTCAAGAGGGGCGCAAAGGGTGAAGGAGGCATTCATTCTTCTTTTGTTCATTGTGAGAGGAGCACTTGGAGGACGAGCATGAGGTTTGTTTTGTGAGGATGCTTGAGCTTTGGGCGCTATCTTTCATGGAGGGAGGCTTGCATCATCTACCCTTGTTTATTTAGTGGAGAGGTTCTACTTCTGAGGAGGGCACATTGCCAAATTGGGGCGCATCGGTTGTGGGAGGACTTCTAGCCATAAGATTGCAGTGAGATCAGTTGCAAAGGGAGGCCATCCAACAGAGCTTCATTCCTGTGGAGGGGTTTTCAGATCTGAGCTCACAGTTTGCAGTTGGAGCAGTTTCAGTGGTTTTGCCAGCTTGTATGTGGGGCACACCTTCCTGGGGCGCACTTGGAGGCTTTGGGCTTGTATATCAACTCAGATCGAGTTGCTATTGTATCAGGTTCCATTATATATTGTACTTGTTGTATTCCACCTTCTTCTTTCCTCATATATACATATATATTCCAAACTGGTTTTCCCCGGGGAGGTTTTATCCAGGGTCATGTTGACCAAAAATACCTGTGTACAAAAATGCATGTGTTAGTCTCTTAGATCTGTTTATTTTCAGCTGTAAAGATCTTTAGGTGTGCTATATTTATTTTGGAATGCATGTACTAATTTCTGGTTACTAAAACTACATGCAAGAGCACCCAAAATCGCAAATATAACTATAACAAATCAGCAAAAAGTTCTTGGACTGTTGGCTGTTATAAAACAGCAGCAAATACTTTATCAGACAGTTGAAACTTAGAGCCTAACTGTGGTCAAAGACAGACCCAGTAGGCAAGCTTGATAGGACCTGAAAATCTTCATATATAAAGGCGGCAACACATTGAAAATCTGAAAATCAGACTTATGTTTCTCATGTTAATGAGTAGTTTCTAGGGATGTTTGGTTTTTTTATTTATCATGAACAGTTGGCAGATTTGTTAAGCGATTTAACAAGCTAAGAAGGAACTAAAGCGAAAGATTTAGGGTTGTAATAAATCTGTCGTTATAAAGTATTTTCCATGTGAAAACTTCAAACCCTAGGTGATTGTTGTCCTATGCTTCTTTATTTATTAAATCAGATCTCACAACAGAAAAAGATATCTGAGCATGCATCAATCACACGGATGGATGAAAAATACAGCGGAAGCATAAAACACAAAACACGAAATCTGTCCTTCAAATTAGCTCATTATTAATGACTCAAAACTTACAAGGACGCCTCAAAAATGAGGTTTTCTGGTTGCTGAATGAGAAAACTACAAAACAGGTCTGAGAAACCTACGGTATGATTCTGTCTATACCACTGTATGGACTGTACGGAAATGTCTGTATGATCGTACGAATCCGTACGGTCTATTCGTACGATTGTACGGAATTTACTACATGGACAAATCTGGAACCTGCAATCACTATTGGGCTGCTCTTCTCACTGCTGCATTGTTTTCTCCTTTCCTCAGCCTGTTTCTTCGCGTTCAGACAAAACTATCATCATGAAGAATGAATGTGTCTTTACCCTCTACCTTGACTTTCCTGTATACTTGAGTTGAAGACTTAATCTACCAAAAACCTAATCTCACTTTGAGATCTACGGTTGAGATTAATCTAAATCATTAGTGTAATTTAAATACACTTTATTAGACTTTTACAACTCAAAAAGAATTTTCACTTTATAAGCAAGTAAATTACAAAATAGAAGATTCAAAACAACTTCCCGCACGTTTGACACAAAACCTGTGCAGAAGCTCTTGTCCGAGCTACAATCATCAACATTCCAGATCTGATTTGTCAAGGGGATTGAGCTCTTAGGGCTGTGAATCTTCTCCCATTGAAGTGCATTGTTTCCGTGTTTGTTTTCTTGGGATTCCCAATGATTTTGGTTCAACAAAAGTAAAATATATGTTGTTGTTGTAATTAATTTTTCAGATCCAGCCATAAAGCTGAAAGTTCACAAGAAACATATCTGGGGAACCTCAAGTTTTGAGGTCAAATTTCTGAATTTGTCTTGAGCACATATTATTGAAATTTCCACAGCTTTTAGGTAAATCCAAACTATGTCCCCACTTTTGATGCACTTTGTATCACATCTGCATTGTTTGGCCAAGTCCCCCTTTGTTGGTGTCTCAAATCGTTATTTACTAGTTGCTATTTGAGGTTGAAATACTTTATTGTTCCTTCAATATTCCAAGATTGCATCTGCTACAAAACAAACGTACTCACATGTCTGTCATCCTCACTAATTCCCTACCAATATAATAACTGTTCGATGTGGAGTAGACAAACTCAATGTGGATGCTAAAACAAAAAATATGGAAATGTGTGTTATATCCCTAATTTGTATACGAGTAGTATACCCAGGTTTTGCAATGTGAAAGATTCCATAAAATACACCACAATCTTATAAAATGAAAGCATTGCCCAATACCCAATTAGATATGTATTGTGCCATATGTCGAATAACTAGTTTACCATACTACATTTTATTTTGATTTAGGACAACCGCTCAGAGCATGAGGAAACTTAAAAGACAAAGTTGTTAACCAGAAGCTATTAATCATGCATCAAAGTACTCAGTGATTCAAACGCGAAGTAAGGTGCATAGGTCATTGTGTTTTTTTTGGTTTTTTGTTTTTTTTGAGTGGGGATAAGATAGGGTTGTTGTGGGGCTTACCTCCAAGCGATATCATTTAATAGAGTATGGTCAACCTAAGCTAGTAGAATGAGTATAACTTTGATTTACATTTACTCTTCCACCAACTTTTACCCACTTATGACCATGCTCCCTGTTACCTACCAAGTTGCACTAGGATGGACTTACAGTTGAGCTTCCAAAGTTGAACAAGATACTTGTTCAAAATCAGAGTTCAGAAGTCCAGCCGGCCATTATGGCCCTTCTTCTTTTTTTCACGCATTTTCCATACCCCCGTGGGGAATTGTAATAAAATGAGCTAACATGATGAACTTTGTAAAAGGCTTAGCCCTCTAAGACTTGGTCATTAGTACATTACTCTAGAGTGTTTTTTTTACTTTTTAATTATATCTTGCTGCTTTACAAGCGAGTTATAATTTTTAAGTTTTTTCACTCAATATCTTCCAAATCTGGAGTATGTCCTAGTGGCTAGGCCTTGGTGTGTTATCTAAGTCTAGAGTCTAATGTATATTACCATGCTAGTCATCACTCTTGAGCTATGTCCCCCTTAGGATTATTTTTAATGTTTTCAGCAAATAAAAAAATTCCTGCAAACGAGATATTTTTAATTGTAACTTGTAAGTGATGTATAACTTAAATTTGTTATTTAAGCAAGTTACCTCTCCCTCATTTGGTTAATGGGAGTTTGGGCTTTGCTTGTTGTAATACTGTTGTAATATCTTTTGCTATTGGAATAAAATACTTTGGAGGTCAAAGATGGCTTGGCTAGTGTGTGGATGATTATCATGTGCCTTAATCTTATGAGATGATATTGTTTCAATTTCTTGTTTATTTCAATTGTTAATATTGGCCATTGAATGGGTGTTCTCACCCAATAGGATAGGATTATTAAGCTTGTTTAAATTTCTAATCTTATTGCTTATCTATATTAGAGATTTGATGTGCTTGCATGTTTTGTTTAACTAACATGCGCTTTGAGTTTCTCTTGTAGGTGACACCAAGAATTTAACAATCTCTTGCAAGTTTTGTGAAGCATACAAGATCTCATTGTTGAGATTTGGGTACCTTGGAAAGTGGTCCCCTTGTGTTTGTGAGTCTCTAAACACAAACGGCGGAAAAGTGATACCCTCACACTTTACTTTATGTTCTAATTTCACATTGACTTTATTTACTTAAGTCATAAAGTGAAATTAGTCACTTCAGTATAAAGTGGCATTTAATTCACTTGAGTAAAGTGAAATAGAGAACATAAAGCAAACTATGGAAACTTAAGTCAAAGTGGGTTTCCAAATGAGATTTATGAGATGTAATCTCCTTCACTGATTAGACTTGGGCTAGATTCAATCTAGGCCCTTGATCTTCTAGGTTTGGCCTAAGAGAGGCTAAAGGAAGCAAGAGCGTAAAGTGAGGTTCATTGTTCACTTGAGAGAATTGGGTGAGGAGAAGAGGAGTGAAGAGGAGCAGTAGAAGTGAGGGTTTCAAGGAGCAAAGGAGGCGCACTTAGAGGGAAGGGCACAAGCTTTCTTGAGGAGCTCTCATGGAGGGTGCAACTTCTTGACAGGAGAAGGGCACAAGGTATGGAGATGGAGCTTGAGGCAAGCTTGAGGGCGCATCTGTTGATTTGTGTACCTTGGGAGGTGTTCCCCATGTGTTATCCCTTCTTAGCACATGAGGGAAAGTCATTTGGCTTTTGTCCTATGTACTTTATGTTCTATTTTGTACTTGACTTTGGTTAAAGTGCAAAATGTCACTTTT
>ML791379.1:243139-260973 GCA_009831015.1 Picea engelmannii
TCAAATAACATACTAAGTTAGAGTCACTGATACTATAGGTGGGAATGCCAATGAAAAATACAAAATAGCCATAGGGTAGATATTAGAACCGTAGATGGAAGAATCTCATAGCTCATGAGTCGTGACTGTCAGTAGTCCTCCATCTCATAATCATCAATATTGGCATCACTACCACTGCTCTCTCCTCCTCCTCCTCCTCCTCTTCCTCCTCCTCCTCCTCCCCTATATCCAATGCAATCCGTGCATTTGTTGATGTGGACTCTAGAGGATGACCCCTCAAGAGGATCACCATCATTAAAAGTGACTGGCTCTAGCACTAGTTCATTAAGATCCAAGTTGGCTAATGCCAACTCAACAGTGTTGTTCAAACCCTTATCATCAGAAAACACATCCCACATATTTGTCTTTCCCTTCAACCACTCTTCTCTTTGCTTGTATACAAGACGGAGGTTGGTGTGCACATACACTACTGAGTCATCGGACACGACGACAAACTACAAAGGGAAGAGTTCAATAGAAGAGTTTATACTTGAGTGAAGGGTACATTTTTACTGGGGTCGTGACAAAAGAGTTCAACAATCAATGCCACCAACATCGAGGTACATAAAGGACTTGGTTCTCTTGATTAAATGTCAGTTCCATACCCTCATACATGATAGAATCCAGTGGAAACATTGCAATCTTGCCAATCTTGAAATCCTGAAAACTGTTAAGTCTGCAGAATTTTGAATGGGACCTAAAATTCTACTTTCTCCATATGAAGTCCAATGAGGTTGGAACCACTATCAAACATCCTAAAACAATTAATGGTAATGTTAAAAATTTAAGTAAAAGGATGAAAATGAAAGATAAAAGAGAATGTCACTTTTACTTAATTACTAGGGTGGGTGAAATGGAGGGGGTGGTGACCTCTTTAAATAGCATTAATAAGGCAAAATAACCCTCAGATGCACACCAAAACACCTTACAACTCCAACTTGCATGAGAAAACATGATCCAAGTACTTCTCTATTACTTAGGTTTTAGGTTTTAGGGGGTTTTAGAGGGTTTTAGGTTTCTAGGACCAAACCGGTCGGTTTGGTCACAAACTGTTTGGTCATAAACCGACCGACCGGTTCGGTTTATTGACCGGTTTGAACCGGTCGACCATCAAACTGATCAAACCGACCGGTTCCGGTTCCGGTTCAACGGTTTTTAAAACACTGCTTATAATGGTTTAAGTCCTCTATTATTAGCCATTAACTTCTCTTTGATGTTATGAATCCATTGCCCAATAGACAAGGCACTAGTTGCATTGGAGAAAGTGAAAATATGCATTGAGAAACGTAAAAATTGCTCTCTTATAATATTTCGATTGTTAGATGAATTGCTCTTACTCCGAACTATATTTTCATGCTAAAACATCTTGATTCCTTGGGGTATTTATTGTTGTTGTAATGAATTGAATGTTACAACCATTAGGGCTGCAACAAAACCCTCTCACTCAATTGTTTAATTACTTTTTCACCACAAAAAATTGTGTTTGAATATTGCAAATTGATCTACCCTTCAAGGGATATAAATTGGGATGTTTATTTTCTAATTTCTGTTGTGAAAACTTGCTGCTATAGAAAATGTCTGCTACAGCCATCTAGGGCTGATTATATGTTGTTGATAACACTTGCTTACTGCCCATCTCAACCATCAAAGTTGTGGTTTAAATATTGGAAATTCATCTACTAGTCACAACCTTTCATTTGCTATCATTTGTTAGTGATTTTGACGGTAAATTTTTGCAGTTGTTACTATTTCTTCCTGCTGATATATACTGTTATCTGCTGCAATTTTTGGAACAACAAGACTTCTTGCTGTTTTCCCTAGTGTTTCGGGGTTTAATTTCATGATTTTTGGTCTTAGGATATTGGCTCCAACATTGGTTTTGCAGGTTATCAATCAGCTTGCCTCTTTTCTCTTCCAATGTCATCATTCTCTAAACCCCAAGCACTCTCATCTAGTGACCAAAGGAAGAATCCTTTACAAACCCTTGTCGTGTACTCTCCATCCCCCCAAGGTCACCCGAGAAGCCTCCCTTGTGGTGGAATCATCCATCACTAAAAATATGGGAGTACTAGCTAAGGTGACAGTGGATCCTGCTCCCAGTTGTCTCTCACATTTGTTGCTTGTGGTTGGTTTTTCCCAAGCAACATTGTGTGATAATAGGCTCCAAAGGTGACAAGTGGCAGGGTCAAATTCTGATATGTGGAGGTGATATAGTGTGACATGTGGCATTTACTTGGCATCATTTAATGAGGGGCGCACTTTCCAAGGGTAAAAACATTAAAGTGAGAAATTAATTAATTAAAAGAGGCATGTGGATGAGGTGGCAATCTCATGGACGTGATTGAGCCAATCAACGCTTAAATCACTCACCTAACTTTCTCTCACTTGTCATTTACTTACTTTCCATGCAAGTTAATTTCATTAATTTCCTTTTTATTTCTCTAAAACGCCAAATCCCTAAAATTTAGGGCGCATTCCCTCCCATTTGGCTAGCTCATGCATATCTTAGCCATTTTTAGCCCAAGAACATGCGTTGGATTCCTAAATTTGTCCTCCATATGTTTCTCTTTCTCCTTAAAGTCAAAACGCATTCCTCCCTCTCTTATTAACGCCTTCTTTATCCATGAATGCGCACTCACTATTCTCTCTTACGTCACACATGTGGCGCACTCATTGGTCCTTGTCACACTCTATCTTCATGCTTGATGTGGTCTTTTTCTCCCATTCCACTTGTCTAGTGCATGAAACACTCCAAGCGCCTCTTTTACTCCTTCTCCTTCACACATGACCCATTATTTCCCTCTTTCCCATTCTTTGGTGTGCCTTCTCCCTAAGTTTTAGGACAAATTCTTGCTTAGCTATGCGCATGAACTCTCTCCCTCACTCACACTAACTACCTCTCCCTTCTACCATGTGCTAACCTTATCCCTAAATCTTCTATATCTCTCACTCTTCATCTCCTAATCCCTTATATTTTTCGTCTTCCCATTCATCGTCATTCTCCCATGCGCCCCTCTTCCGAAAAATTAGGGCACATAACCCTATTTTCCTTCTCTTTACTACGCCTTCACTCCCTTTGACTCTTCCTCACATGAGTTAACAAATTCTCCTCACTCCACTTCTCTCGTGTGCATGTCTCTCCTATTCCTACTCATCCTTCATCCGCATACTTGTCAATTTTACTTCTCTTGTGTGCCCTCATGTTCTCTTGGTGTAGTGCGCCCCCATTCACTATATATTGGAGGCTTCGCTAGATGATTACGGTCGGATTTTTGCAGCAACAACATTCATTATTCTATCTCTCTCTTCTCATTCTTCTTAGACTATCTACCTTTTCTTTGTGTGAAGACACCATTGTACCGGTTTTCAACTCGTCTATTGTGGCACAATCAACCCTTTGGCAACCCTTTAGTAAAGAAGTGTTGTGTTTGCATCGAACTTTCACTCTTGTCAATATTGTGTTCTTTCTTTATACATTGAATTAATATTTTCTTAGCCATTTATTGTGATAAATCTTCTATCTTCTATTTGGTTTTCTCTTCTATTTATTTCATCTTTCTCATGCTAACCCTACAAGATCCTTCCAAGCAAATCTAAACTATCTTTTCCCATCTTTTCCAGGACAACTTTGTTGTTGTTTTTTGTGTGTCTTTGTAGAAAATCAGATCCAAAACCAGCAGCCCGGTATCCATCGATACCTAGGGACTCCCCCCTGAGGTTGGCACGCACCAGCCCGAATGGAGAGGAGGTTTGTTCGTGACAATTTGGGATATTCTCTCCTTGAATTAACCACTTTTTCATCCCTGATTTATACTTATATCAAATCCGATTGGAGGGTGAAAAAGTGTGCTAACAAATTGGCGTCATTGTCGGGGAACACAAGCCTTGGTAACACGACGTCAGTGAGTTTTTATTTTATTTAACTCTGCTGGCGACTCCACGGGATACAGGGACGACTCCACAAGGGACTTGCACAAGAAGATCTTTCAGTTTCGATTCCCTCACAAGGTCTAGTTCCGAGCTTGAACAAACTCTAATATCTTTTTCCAAAACAAGACTACTCTTGCACCAAGAACTCCTCTCAAATTTGGTAAGCATATTGAGCTCTTTGGTAAGTTTTTTTCAACGAACATTATGGTGACCGTAATTTCAACATCTTCATCTTTGGTTTTATTTTCATCTCAAGCTAGTAGTAGAGTAACAATTGTGCTTATTTCTATCTCAAATTGACAATATGGCCACAGATGTGAGGTCACTAGTAAGGTGGAGATTCTCTGTTTTTGACCCACTAAGTTTTGTTGCATTTCCAGATTATCCTCATGACTTACCTGCAGGTGACTATCATAAAAGCTTACCCCTATTCGCAGGGACGTTTGGAGTATGAGTTGAAAATCACTTGGCTGATTTTTTAACAGTGGTGGAGGATTTTGGCATGAAACATGAGGATGTTTGTGTCGACCCTTGAGGGGGAGGCACGAAAATGATACAAGTCCCTTCCAGATGCTTTCGTTGATGGATGGGATTTGTTCCAAGAGAAGTTCATTGAAAGATGGGCAGATGAATAGGACAACTTTTCCTTAATTAATGCTTTTGATAATATTAGAAAGAATGGGGATGAGACTGTCATTAATTTTAATGCTCGTTTTGCTAAGACATATTATAAAATCTCGACTACTATAAGGCCTAATGTTGCATATGCTTTAATTTTTTATCTTGAAGCATTTGATGGAATTTTTGGTATTTTTCTCATGTGTAAGGAACCTCAGAATCTGGAGGAGGCCAAGGTTGTTGCTATCAAGTTAGAAAGACATTTTATGGCAGCCTGTGGCTTCATTCCGGTCCATGAATTTCAACTATCGGTTGTTAAAACAATACAGGAAGTCCTTGTTACTAAAGATGAACCACAACTTGCACTATGTTAGGTTCCCAGAGATGAGAAAAATGATGGTCCCTCAGGATTAGATGTGTTGATCTTATGGTAGCTGCGGGAGGTATTTACCTCCACGTGTAAACTTGACGAGAATAGAAGACTCTGGGAAGCAAGAGATACCCTAATGAGTTGGCTAATAACCCTAGAAGACGTGTCGGCTCAAGAAGATAATATGTATTAGGTTATTAGCCTTCAAGAGAAGAAGTCGTCCAGAAGAATTAATATATACTGAACAGACAGGTACCCAGAAGGAGAAGTCGGCCCCAGTAAGTCTGCCATAACCACTATAAATGCAGGGCACCAGTCTCTCATTTGACACATCTCAGCAATTGCAGAGAGCCAGTTCTGCGCAGTGTAGTTGCAGTCTTGTGCGTAGGTTTGGAGGAGAGCTGTTGGTGCAGTTGCTGCATCTAGCAGTTACGTTTTGGCTTGGACTATCTCTTGGCTAGGGTTTGGACTATCTGATCAGCTCTTGTTGGTGCGCTATCCTTGGGGAAAGGTGCACTACCCTTTGTTTGGCTATCTAACCTAGGGTTTGCTTCCAGAATGATTCTCTGTCAAGGTCAAGGTGCTCAGAGGGTGGCTTCAGCCTATGGTTGGGTGACAAAGGTATTGTCAATGGTAAAACGAGCACACATCTTTCATATTCTAACAGGTTATGGGCCCCCACCTCCTTCATTCGGTCTAAACGCCGGAAGTAAACATAGCCGCTAGGATATTGAGCTCGCTGAGGAACTGCTGCTAGGGTTACTAGCAGAAGCAGCTTCCAAGACACTGCCGCTAGGGTTACTAGTAGAAGCAGTTGCAGAAACCCTAATCCCCTCGTTGAGGCACCTTAAGTGAAGAGATTGACCTAATCTCCGGACAGATCAGTGCGCCCTAGCCTAGCGCATCTCCTGGTATTCTCAGCAAGCCAAGACGTCAAGTTTGAGTTTGTGGTCAAATCTAGGGTTTGACCAAGTCAAAACAACCATGACTTATTCTATGAAGTCAGAGAACAAGTTAGATGGAGCCTCTAACTTCAGAGCGTGGAAGACAAGGATTGACCTCATCCTTGCCAAGAATAAAGTACTGAATATCGTGAAAGGAAAGATCGTGAAGCCGAAGTTTGAAGAAGGAAAAGAGAAGGAACCGCAAAACGTTGCAGCTATGGAGAAGTTCAAAGAGAGTGACATCAATGCCATGAGTATCATAGTGGATTCCATAAAAGACCACTTGATACCCTACATCTCTCATCTCATCAAAGAAGATGTACGATGCCCTAACAAACCTCTTCTCAGTCAAAAACATTGGACAAGTAATGAGTCTGAAGAATTTGCTCCGTGACATGAAGATGAATGATGACGATAGCATAACATCATACTTTGTGAGAATCTCTCAGTTAAGGGATCAACTACAAGCTATTGAAGAGATCATCTCATAGAAGAAGTTGGTAAACATAGTACTCAATGGTCTTCCTAAGACGTGGGATGCATTTGCCGCAAGCATGAACACAAGAAAGGAGTATTCGACATTTGAAGAACTTTGGACTTGTTGTGCTCGAGAAGAATCAAGGATGTTGTTGTCGCTGACAAGATAAAGATGCTAGAAGAAAAGAAAAGGTGGGCCCTCCATGGCCATGCTAAAGTCAATCCTGCTCTCGGTACTCCATGTCTAGGACCTGTGGGCCTCGAGACATGATCTCCTAGTTATCCCTAAAAGTGAGGGATAATAGGGTCGATTTGTACCCTTGTCTCTCATCGCTAGTTTTTGGGGTTTTTCTCTTCTCATGATATCATTCATAGGAGGTCTCTTGGAGGTGAATACCTCCCATAGCTACCAAAACCATCAACAAGATGAAGGTGAAGTTTTGAGTGCTCAGGAGTGTTCATTGCTTCCTCCCATTAGTGATGATGAAAACTTTCAAGAGGAGGAACCACAGTTTAACTAAGTAGAAATGGATCAGCAGGAGATTTCATCTATGCCCATCCTAGTAGTGGTCCAGGAACAACTTGATTAGATACCATTACAGCACGAGAAGCCATTTTTGGTTCAACCAGAGGATAATAGCCCTTACATTTTGCCTATGAGCCCACATCCAGAGGTTGTTCTCCAGGATCCTGTGATTGATCAATGCTTGGATATGCTCATCATGACCCAGTTGAGCTCAGGATGATGGAGGTATTTCAGCAAGTAGATTCCAAGAGTTTCGGCTGTCATGCATTCATGTTTATTACTACCAAGTACATCAAGGCATCTTTCCAACATAGGAGATTTCACGGTGGGTGCCAATGGAAGGGTGACTTTGTTGATTCTTCTTGTCAGACTAATCATTTCACTACATGGTTACATTGGTCCTTTCAGTATGATGATTTGACCATGACAAATTGAGCTAAAAATTGTTTTAGGGGTAGTTGTCTTTCCTTTTCGCGTATCTTTTCAATCTTTCCTTCTTGCTGATTTTAGGACAGAAATTTGTCTTTTCTTTGCAGTGTCTTTCCATTTCAGTTATTTACTTTTCATTCTTTGCTTAAGTGTCGTTGATTTTTGCCAAATTATATTAGCATGTGGTCAAGTCTTGTGATGTTTTTCCTTTCATAGTATAGTGGCTTTCCACTACTGTTATTCCTGGTTCAAATTCTGAGTGTCTTATATTTCGTATGTCGAGCCTTTGTGTCTATCATTAGATTAGGGTCACGTTTGTTCATATTCCAAAGCATTTAGCTTTTAGGATGGGTAGTTTAAGAGACATAGGAGAGTCTTGAGTCATCTTATGTCTTATCTCTTCATTGTTTATCACTGAGTCTTCTGCTTTGAGTCAGTTGTCCCCCTCATCTAGCACTAGGGATATGGTACCTTTTCATCTTATATCTTCTTGAGTTATCACTTTGCGTTGAGGGAAGAGAGWCATCATTGCTCTTCTTTTCAGTAGATCATCTTGCATCGACTTCAACGCATTATCTATTGATGATCCAAAAGTAGAGCACCATGATAGTCATTAGCCTCATTGGCGGTTATCTCGCATTCGGCAAGGATGAGTCTTTAWTGGGCCTTGATTGGATGATCCTTGTCATTCTTCGACTTCAGGACATCTTTCACAGTGACAAGTTGTGCTCRTACCTTAGGAGCCATTGTCATTTTTGTYGGTGTCCCTTCACACTTGGCAGGTGTTCCTTCRCAYTTGGCAATAATCGTAGTGTATTGAAGATGGTGAAGAACCCAATTTTCCACGAGAGGACCAAGCACATTGAGATAGATTCTCACTAAATCATGGAAYAGGTTTCAATGGAGCGGATCAAGTTGAAATGTTGCTCTTCAAACAATCATTCAGCATATAATCTCACAAAACTATTGGCAAGGAACAAGTTTCAAAAACCCAAAGTCTCTTTGTGTATTAAAAGGCGAACATCAAGGGGGGTTGTTCAAGTATTGATGTTTGTTATTGAAGCTTACCTTAATAATATTATATGTATTGTTAAACAAGGGAAGGTCATTCTTTCAATTAGTCCTTGTGACCCTCAAAAGGATCCCTAAGTTGTTCAGAGGGTTGCCCAAAGGCAGTTTATAGGGCATAACCAGTAAAGCTCACAAGTAAACAACGTATGGAGAGGGCAACTAAGCTTGTAATTTCCATTATTAGGTGATCCCAATATCATGGTATTTTTCATAGTTACCAAGTTCGAATTCGAATTCGATTCGATATGGAAAAAATTTGCTTGCTTAAAATTCAATACGGAAAAAATTCGGGAGTATACATCTTATAAATACTCAAACATATTATTTTTCTCAAAATTTTACATACTAAAATCTTGATTGTACATTCAAAAGTGCAGACAAACACTGCATGTTTCAAAGAAACTCAGGTCAGCAGATTGTATGTACTAATTATGCAAAAACAGAATTCTGGAATTTATAACTACAAACAGAATTGCAGCTCCAACCACATATCTTTAAACTAAAAGAAAGAATTTACATCCACTACTAGCTAATCGCAAGCAAAAGCAAATATGAAAACATAATAGTTCCATGTTGAGGACGTGTTAGAAATTCAAGGGAAAACTAGAACAGAAATATTCTTTTAAATTTATTCACTACAGTACATATAGATCAGCAATCAAATCAAAATTTCTGAAGTAGACCAATCACAAAAATAACACAATGGATCTGAACATTGAAGAAAACAATTCTTAACTAAATCTGAACATGAACAGATCTGATCATTAGCAAAACAAGAAACAATTCTGAACAATAACTTAAACAAAGAATAGATCTGATTATTAGCAAAAACAAAATCTGAATATTACCTTAACCAAAACAACGAACAAATTTACCTAAAGTGCTTGCTAAAGTCCTCTGTTCTGTAAGCTCAGAAAAATCTATAATGGTCATGGATCAAACCCTCAAGGGTAGATCTCATCATGATCTATGTGGACAGTTTTGCCAAGAAGAACTAGGTAGATCTTAAAGACTAATCAGCATAAGTATAGGGTTGATACAAAAATCTCAATGACCAAACTAGAGGCAGAAATAAAACCCCCAACAGTCCAAACAAAAAACTGTCCAAAGTATATAGGACTGCTACAGCAAATAGGCAGCTTAGGGTAGCAGTCTTAGGGCTATCTTATCAGGCCCTATAGGCTGTAAATAACAGGTGACACCAACAACACAAGAAAGACACCAGCGGCAACCTACGAGAAACCAGCGGCAGCCTAGGAGGAGCTAGCGCAGCCTAGGAGGAGCTAGTGGTATCCTAGAGAAGAGAGAGGAAGGAGCCGTGACACTTGTAATAGCAAGGGGAGACCAGAACCAGGGCAGTCGTACCCTACACAAGCACAAGAAGACTCCCAACCAGCAAGAGGGAGAAAACCAAGAAGGTCGCACCACAAAAACAGCAAGAGAAAATACTCCAAGGAGGCCGCACCCAAAAAACCAAACTGAACAAGAGTAGCCGCAACAAAAACCAAACCAAGAGAAGTGTGGGAGAAAGAAACTGATGAGAGAGTGAGGAGTGAGGTTCTTTTTATAGTTTACAAAGGAGTTTAGGGTTAAATAAATTAACCCTACCTTTTAGGGTTAATTAAAACCCAAATAAAACAAAATAAAAATAATTAATATTTTAATTATAAAAATATTAATTAGAAAGTCAACAAGTCAAAGTGACTAGAAAAGACCAATACCACATTAAACATTAAGAAGGACGTGGCTCAAGCAAGGGGAGGCAACAAGACAAAGTCAAAGGGGTCTTCTTCAATGGCAAGATGTCCACATAAGTCTCATGATAACTTATAAGCTTTTATCATCCCATCATAACAGGAATGTCATTGATGTGATCATGTCCTTCTTCTTAAATTCTCTTAGGTCTCATGGACCATCCCGAGAGAGAAGAAGATCACACATCATCTCGTCTTGGCATTTAACCAAGAACCACCTAGTCCCAGACCAGGATACCCCAGAACACATCTGGGGGCCTTAGATCACCACTAGGGTCTTATCCACCAAAGTACACAACCAAGGATCAATCCAAGCACCGAGCAAGGATTCCCTGGAATGCATCCAAGGGCCCTTGAACACATCTAGGGACTTACATCATCAAACTGCTTGGTCCTTGACCAAGAACCCCAGCAATACACTGGGGGCCCTAACTAGGGTCTTTTGCCATGGCTCTACCTGCTTGGTCCTAGACCAAGAACCCCAGGCGTGTCCTGAGGGCCCTAGATCTCAGCGAGGGTCTTATTCCATCCTCCAGGAGAATGGCTCTTGTAGCTGCTTAAATTTAACAGAACGAAAGGAATTACACATCTCCCTCAATTCTATAACAACAAAACTAGTTGTGAGAAGACAAGATACAAACTATACACAGGCTAATAGCTGCAATATTGCAATATTATGCTACAAGCAACAGAATTTGATGTATATTTATCTAAAATATACTACTAGATATGAATAAAATCCATAAGGATTCCAACCATACAACAAAGGTCCTAAATGAATACACCTGTATCTATTCGTCAGGGTATAGAGTCTAGACCCTCAGAGACACACACTTTTCAGAACATCAGGACAAAGGTTCGAATCTCCGGGAAAGAGAAACAACCCAAAACTCTGAATGGAAAAATAATACTACCAGAAGCATTGCTGAGAGTCTAAAGCAATAATTGGGCATCCGTTCAATCATTTCTTAAAGTTACGATTCGGAGCACGTAGAAGATTCTTAAATGCTCATGGAAACTTTAAAATCCGTCCGTTATTTGAGCCATATTAAACCTGTGGATAGTGGAGGATATCCAGACAAAAACAAGTAAATTAAATGTCGTCGATAATAACTGGGCATCCATTCAATCTACTTCTCAAATTTAAACATGTAGAAGATATCAAGACAAACGAATAAGTAATTAAAATACCATTAAGGGATGTGGATTACCTTATTGTGCTCAACAACTGCATGTAACCACATCATAAGACAACACATCGTATCAAAGTCCCGGTTTAGAAGGTACTTGTTGCTATGGAGCAGGAGAAGGGATTCGAGCCATTGCTACGTCATCCTGGTGTCAAGTCCGAGGAAGCACACAAATTGATTTCAGCCCGAGCACAGAGGTACAAAGAGTGGACCAAATTTCACCATTCTGAGGAGAAATCCTTCGCCTATTGGTAAGCCAAGGGAATAAATATCGTTGAGTTTGGATTCAATGTAGAACGGTAATTGCCCTGTGCTGCTGACAAAACATGAAACCTTGAAAAAGAGGACAATTCGACAAGTTGTTGAATCTGGGGAAGGATTTTTCTACAATAGTGGAGAAGCGGTTGAATTTGTTGAGATGAGTTAGTGAGGTCGTGACGAATTTGTTAAGTATTGTTCTGTAGGCTTGAAGATCCTAAATGGCTTGGAATTGGCACTGCCATGGACCAACTGCTCAAGGAAAGCTGCCTATGGTCATGTTTTTGAAGAATTGGCATGTGGTAAGAGTCTCTAGTTGAAGCCTGAGGGCACAACTGATCTTCATGCTGTGCCATTAAAAGAAGGAACAATCGCAGCCCATGGCAGTCAAGATGATGAGGGACATGCAACATGGCCTGCAAATAATCTCTCGGTGCTAATGCAATATCCCGGGCTCGCCGGCGTGAACCCTCGGTAATTGTTATCCCCTCTGCCCACCATGAACCTCAGAAGGATGCAGGAAATGAATTGGTCAACTAGATATTCCCATACCATATTCAAATTGGACGCATTAATGCGCGAACCAAACCGTATCGTCGAATTTTCGAATTTTTTTACCAATTCGGACGAATTTGGTAACTCTGGTATTTTTACAATATAATAACAAAGTTAGCAGATCTATTGAAAAAAAAATTAAGAAGAAACAGTGGATGGGAAGCATCGACTAGCACCACTTTCATTTATACCATTTGTTAAAAAATCTTGCTTGTAACCATCTATAGATACATGTATTAAATGCAAATCTCTGTGTGAGTTGGGTTTCAAGTGTAACTCATCCTCCCCATTTGCTAGTTTGTTTATGAGTTCTTATAGTGTAATTTTGTTCCGGTGATCGTGTACATTGTTGAAGTGCCTGTTTTCTCCCTTACAATTTATATGCTTATTTTCCCTCTCAAACATTTCAACTATAAGATTCTAAGTATTCCCAAAATTTACATACTACCAGTTACATCTTGTATTTATATGCAAACATGTGCACATAGATACAACAGCAATAACTGTTAGGAGAGAAGTAGAGTAGACCACAAACTCCAGTATTTAACTGATAGAATGTAAGATTACTGCACATTAAGGATTGGGGGTAATGTCAACAATATTTGCAAAGAGAAATTCTCAACAACCAAGAAATAACAAACTGCAAAATGACCATAACTGTCCCTGTTGTCATTATCTACTAGCCATAGTGATCCATTCAAACTGAACGAGATAACTCAAATCATAATCCCGGTCTTTCCCTAAAGAATAAATCAACATCAATGAAAGAATCAGCTCTATTTCACTAACTAGTAACTTTAAACGTCAACAATTTGATTGCTGGTTTAGAATGTGACACTTGTTCTGTTAGTTTTTGTAGCTCGAAGGTACTACGTTGGCGGTGCCCAGCATGCAGAAGTGACCGAGAAAATGTCTCTCTCTAGTGACTTTATAAAGTGAGTTTATAAAGTTAGGGTCTCTTAATATTTAATGGGTAAAAGTGACTTTATGAAGTTCGGGTCACTTAAGTGATTTAAGTGAACTCAACGGAAGATTAAGTCACTAACGTTGATCTCAAGAGAGAAAGATCTAATATTGACCGTCTATCTCTTTGGAGATCTAGGATTAGGGCAGTTACTCATTAATGAGTTTATAAAAGAAGCTATTGAGGGAGATGGGGCGCACTTTTCAGGGGAGATTGAGGAGGGAAGTGAAGAGTCACTTTTCCAAGAGAGCTTGAGCTTGAAGGAGGAGGAGGAGCAAGAAAGGGAGACCGCATCCCAAGGAAGAAAGGGCACGCATCGCAAGGAGTATTCTCAGCATTAAATATGTCCGTACAGCAGAACATTAATGCAGACCGTACAGCCATTAATGACAGCACCGTCCAAAATATTTTGGCACTGAAATCGAGGCACCTTGGGTGCAGATTTCTAGACAGTTGCACAGTTTTCGAGGCACTTTGCTGCTGTAAATCGTTACTGTCCATACCAGAAAGTATTGTAGCTGGGCCCTGTTTTCGAGGGTGCTGTTACAGCAGTTTGACTCTTTTTGCACAGAAATCGAGGTGTTAGTTTGGCACAGATTCCTAGGAGTTTGGACTGTGTACATGAGATAAGTACAGTGCTTTTAATAAGCTGAAAATACTGCTGTAATTTCTGAGTATTATTCTTCATGAGCTAACAATAAAGAATCTCTTTTGGCCGGTTTTCCCATTGTGGGTTTTTCCAGGGGCATTGCCCAGAATATTTGTGTCAAATGTGTGGTTAATATGTTGTCTACTGTTCATTTATTTCTGCTGCTAAGTTTCAGATCATAGTCATTTATATTTCTGTTCATAAATACTGTTAATGCTTTTTAAGTTTACTGCATTACTGTTGGAGTTTTATTGGAGGTTGAAATCAGAGTTTGGCTAAGTGTTTGTCTAGTTTTTTCAACATGTTCAGCATGGGAGGTAGTGTATTTTAGTCTTTCTATCAACCTTAAAATAAATGATAAATAAATAACTATGGCTATATGATCATAAAACCTAGAGGCATACCTATGACAGTTCCTGTACAGATGCTACTTTAGGTATCATGCATTTCTATTGTCTGAATATTCGCATGCAGCTCAAGAAGCAAAAACAATTGGGATGACACCCATTCACAATTCACTGTGATGATCGCAAGAAACATATTTTCCATCTCTAAAAGCATAGACAAAACTTACTTTAGATGCATCAAGAACCATTAACACCAGATCTGAAGACTTTGCAACTGCAATCACCTGCAAGTAAAGGATTGTCAAAGCTCAAGCATAAATGGAAAAATATATAACAGTGCGAATCAAAACAAAATTTATCTTTCATTTGTAAATTATCCCATTCAAAAAATTACAAGAATGAGTCCAAACTATTATTGAAAAAAACAACTGCAAAGTCTATTATTTGATTGCAAACATAAAGCACAGATAGATGGAATTATATACTTGCAATTGATATCACTCCTCCCTTGAGTCACAATTTAACCATATTCCAAAGCTAACATATATGACGTGTAAATTAACCGGTTGTCGCCAATGTCATTGGGCATTTGACTAGTTCCCTACCAGCAGGTGCCCAGTTTGAATCCCCCTAGGTTAGGCATGTTGACCACCTATTTTGACTAGGGGTCAATGTCATGTACAATGAAGCTATATACCGTGTGGTACAACATGTTTGAAGACTTATGGCTCAGCAGGGCAATTCTGCCCCCAGCATGTCTTTCTTTGTAATCGGAATGTTCACTCCCCTACATGGGATAATAATGTAATAGGTCAGCATGAGTCAATTTTTAGTTAGTTGCCTAGGACTTTATCATTAGGGAAGTCCTTTCATCAAGTGTTTTTTTTCCTCAGGTAATTAATCTTGCCTACCATGCAATTTTAATTATCCTTGAGTTTTTCACTCACAAAATCCTCCAAAATGGTGAAAGGCATTCTAATGATCGAGCCCAAGGGGTGACTAAGGTTTAGGAATGTTGTAAATGACCATGCTAGACACCTCCTAGAATTTTGCAGAATTCCGTTAAGTTTTGATAGGTTTTTCTTTAATTATTAAAATTTTACATTTATTGGAAATTCAATTATTTTTTATGAAAAATGTAAAAATTTGGTACTTGGGGATTTTGTATAGGGGTGTGAGTACTCAAATCAAATGGCAGATGACCCCCTACACCCTTGGACCAAGTTTCAGCTCGATTGGACAAGTTTTGCTAGGTCATTGTCCATGAGGAGTCCAAGTCAATCAAAAATCAGCAAATAATTGGTTGAATTAAAAAAACCAAAAATTGTAAAAATGACTAAAGTCATGAGAAAAAGTGGGGAAATGATTCCTAATGTATTTCCTAAGTTGGAAAAATGATTTTCCACTTAAAACACCCCCCCATGCCAAGCCAACAACCAAAAGTGAGTCTCCCTAGTGAAAAGTGCAACCCCTTCCTTATGAACTTACGGAAAAGTAAAAAAATAAAGTGAAAAAATGCCTAAAACCCTAATTTCACCCCCCTTGAATCTAACCTCATGTTTGACAAGTCAAAAGGTGTTTTGCCCTTTCACATCTCACCCCTCAAATCCAAACTCACTACCAAAACCCTAAAAGTGTCTCTTCCTTGACTTTGTCTATCTCTCTTGGATGTGTGACACTTGTAATTCATCCAAGAGGGGTTTCTCCTCTCTCCCAAGTATAAAAGAATGTCTACCCCTCCTCATTTCTCAATATTTTCTGAGTGCAAGTCTACTATGCCAAAATCTCTCCCATCTCTTCCTCATTTTCTCCCCTTTCCCTCATGATTATTGATGCCATTTGGCAAATTCTTGTTTGGTAATGAAATAATAGAAGCTTTGGAGGATGTCTTGTGTTTCTTAGAGTATTCTAAGGGCAATTGTTTTGTGGATCTATGAGGTAACATTGCTGCCATTTTCTATTGCATTTTCTTCTATTACATTTTGGCACTTGGAAACCCAAGCAAAGTATTTTGCTTGGGATAGATTAGTGGTAGTATTATCACTAATTTTTGTGGGTTGTTTCTATTTTATTTGGAAAGTATTTTACAAATTTATAGAACATTCTCACCTTCTTGTGTGTCTTGTAGCAAGGGTTTGCAAAATCTGCAAGTTGCCAAGGGTTTTTGGAGGTGGACTTTAGATCTGGAAATCCACTTTTCAAGCCATTTCAAGCTTCTATAATTTTCTGTTTCTGTTTTCAGCCACATATCTATCAGTTTTTAGCTTTCTTTTATCTAAAATCTGTTCTCTAATATCTATTTTTATGTTCAGATTTTTATTTTAAAATTTCTGAATATTGTATTTTCATAAAATCACTTGTCTAAATCATCTTTTAGCAATTTCCAGCAAGAATAGCTGCTTGTTTTTGCAGGTTTATTGCAAGTTCTGAAGAGGATTTCTGCATATTTGGCCCCCAAAACACTCAAGGAAGCATCCTAGATTGGTGGTGCCAAACCCTCTTCTTTCTCTCAACTTTTTAAGCATTGTAAGCAACCCAAGAGAGTCTCTTGGGCTTGCATTCTCTCTACCTAAAATTTATTTTCTGTAAAGTGTAAATAATCATTGTGTTTGCCCACACCTTGCATAGTGATTTGGCATTGTCATCCATGCAATATCGTGAAGGCTAGGATCTAAAGTTTATTTTCTACTTTAGTTTTATTTTTACCCACTTTGGCCAAAACCGGTAGGCTTGTCCTCCATCTTGTGCCATAGTGTGAGGTTGCTTCAGTTTTAAAATTTATTTTCAAGTTATTTATTTCATTCATTTTTCGCCCACATCTTGCATAGTGATTTGGCTTTGCCATCCATGCAATATCGTGAAGGCTAGTTAATTTAACTTGTTGAAAAGTTATCAAATTTGTGCCCCGCCTATACCCCGTATTTCTTTCCCTTGCCACTTTGTGGATTTGGGAAAGTAAAAAAAGCAAAGAATTGAGAGGCTAGTTTAATTAGGCACCCAATTATTATTGTCTTTACCAACAAAAAAGGTGACATAGGAGGCTACAAGGGGTTGAAGTCGGGGACGGCTTCACAGCACTACGTGTCCTCCTTGCTTGAGCGCCCAAGCATTCTAGATTTGACCTGTGGAGCTAGGAAAGAACCTTGTTTGTTCTTCTTCTTGAGCACCCAACACTTTCTTTTGGTTGAGGGAATAAGAGTTTTGGGTAGTCACATAGTTTCGGCTTGAATCTTTCACACTCTAATTTAAGAGAGTTTTAAAATTTGTTAAAATCAACCTAAACACTCTTCACAATTATTTACTTTTGAGCAAGTTACTTTTTAAAGCACTTTACTTTCAAGTAATTTTTCGTTTCATGTGAATATTTGTTTAAAAGCATTCTTTATTCTTTATTTTAATTGAACATAATTGGTTTAAGTGTAGAGTAACTTCTTATATATTGTGGATATCTCATAACATTGTTTCATTATTGTATAATTGTATTTTGTTGTATATCTCATTGACTCCATCTTGTTAATCTTTAGGCACTGGTCTAATTGTTGAATATAAGAAAAGGTTTGCCTCTCATTCAAAGTTGCATTTGCATTGTTTGCTTGTCATTGGGTCGAGTCTTCACAACTAAAAGCTCAATTAACTCCTAGATCATTAATCAAACTTCACATAGTTTAATAGGGTCTACCCCCCCTTGGCTTCCCTAGGAGTGAGCCTAGACA
>ML791379.1:278573-292428 GCA_009831015.1 Picea engelmannii
GTAAATGATATATGAGTTATTTCGTTTGCATGCAAAACGAATATGACCACCAGTAAAATGCAAAGACCTTTTTTTCCAGAACCCCCTCTCTAGCCTATAAATGATGGATGGAAAAATAACCCAGTAAATTCCCCTTCTGGTATTGCACATTGGCCTACAAGTCCCAAAGACCCCCCCTTTGCCTCACCTCTCAGTTCCTTTTGTTACAGCAGCTGCTTTCGTAGCTCATTCATTTCCAAGGGATAATAAAATGTCTTCTCAAGAAATTCCAAATAACTATCTTAAGCATAAATGAAGTTGCAAAGTGAAAGATTTATGCTTAAGATACAAGATAAATTAACCAATTAGATAGTTGCACCACTTAAGCAAGAGATAAAAATGTAATGACTTTGCAAAATAAACAAGTAAAGAATGAGAAACTAAAGATTAAACAATTATAGACAAGCCTTATGATATAGCATGGGTGGCAAAGCCAAACCTCTTTGCTAGGTGTAGGCAAAAGAAATAAAGAATGCAATAAAATAACTTGGAAAGTAAATGACAATCCTAGCTACTTAAACTTGTCTTAAGGACAAGTGGGGAAAACAATACTTGAAATAAAAATGAGCGACCTCAAGTAAGGCACAAGGAGGACTAGCCTAACGATTTTGTGCCAAAGTGGGTATGGAAATAAAAGAGCTTAACTTGAAATAAAAGACAAGTAAACCTAGCCACGCAACCTTGCCTTAAGGACAAGTGGGACAACAAAAATGAAATCTTAAAACAGAAAATAAACTCTAATTCCTAGCCTTATGATTTAGCATGGGTGGCAAAGCCAAGCCTCTTTGCTAGTTGTAGGCAAAAGAATAAAAAAATTGCAGAAATTTTAAAAAGCTTGAGAAATACAAGCCCAAGAGACTCTCTTTGGGCTTGCTTACAATGTAAGAATGTAGAATAAGAAGAGGGTATTCAATACCCTCACTTGAGAGGTTGTTTCTTGATGATTTGTGGTCCCAAATGGGCAGCACCTCCCCTTAACTGGTTCAGATCTGCAGAAAAACAGCAAGTAAAACTTGCTGGAAAAGCTGCAAAACAACTAATAAACTTGGAAAAATTTATATTAGAAGTAACCAAAAAAATTTAGCAATAAAAATAGCATATAATAGATTAAATGAGATCTATTCTATGAAAGAAATATACCCAAAACTGTAAGAGAAATATGTATGAAAATAACAGAAATCTTAAGAGGGTTTCAAGTGGGCGAAGGAATAAATTTCCAGATCTAAAATTTATCCTTTTCCAACCCTTACTGACCTGCAAACAATAGAGATCAAGCTACAAGACAAAGGAAGTGAGTAGATCCAAAATATTAACAAAATACTTTGCTAAACAAAGGAAACTACTTCACACAAAATCTATGGCAATATTACCATAGATCTATCCAAGCAAAATACTTTGTATGGATCTCCTACACTAAATCTATAAGCAAAAACTCAAAGAGAACCAAAATACAAGTCACCTCCAATGTAGATCCAATCCAAGCACCAAGAAGACTCCCAATGCCAACAATTTCCTCCAAAGATTTCTTTTATTAGAAGCAAGCTTGAGCAAATACTTGCTACAAGCTTGAGAAATGAAAGAAACCAAGATGGGAGAGAGAGAAGAGTGGGAGAGATTTGGGTATAGTAACAGTACACTGAGAATAGATGTGAAATGAGGAGGGGTAGGCAATCTTTTATACTTGGGAGAGAAGAGAGACCCTTCTTGGATGAGTTACAAGTGTCACACATCCAAGAGAAATAGACAAAGTCAAGGAAAAGTCACTTTTAGGGTTTTGGTAGAGAGTCAGGGTTTGAGAGGTGAGGGGGAAAGGGGGAAAACACCTTTTCCTATGGTCAAACATGAGGTTAGACACCAATGGGGGCGAAATTAGGGTTTAGGTGGTTTTTTCAGTTAAACTTTTTATTTCCCATGTTTCACTTTTAGCTAGGGAACACCACTTTAAGTTGTTAGCTAAGCAAGGGGGGGTTCTTTAAGTAGAAAATTATTTTTCCAACTTAGGAAAAAGGTTAGAAAACCTTTCCCACTCTCTCTCGTAACTTTATTCCCTTTTTACAATTTTTGGCATTTTTATTTAGCCAAATTAAAGCAATTAATTGTTGACTCTAGACTGACTTGGACTCCTCATGGACAAAGACCTAGCAAAACTTCTCCAATTGAGCTGAAATTTGGTCCAAGGGTGTAGGGGGTCTTATTCCATTTCTTTTGAGTACTCACACCCCTATCAAAATCCCCTAGGACCAAATTTTTACATTTTTACATCAATTTTAATTAAAATTACCATTAACTGGGTAATTTTAAAAAATTAAAAAAAAATACTTAGACTCGACAGAATTCCGCAAGACTCTAGAAGATGTCTAGCATGGTCATTTACAATATTCTTAGACCCTAGTCACCCATTGGGATAGATCATTAGAACGCCTTTCACCACTTTGGAGGATTATTGTGAATGAAAAACTCAAGGGTAATTAAAATGGTTGGTTAGACCAGATCAATTACCTAAGGAAAAAAAGCACTCGATGAAAGGACTTCCCTAATGATAAAGTCCTAGGCAACTAACCTAAAATATGATCCATGCTGACCCATTACATTATTATCCCACGCAGGGGAGCGGAAATTCCAATTACAAAAAGAAGTGTTGGGGGCAAAATTTTCCTTGTAGAACCAGAAAGTCTTCAACTTGGTTGCACCATCAGGTACACAGCTTCATGGCACATGGAATTGACCCCCTAGTTGAAATGGGTGGTCAACAGGGCCTATTGTAATCCCAAGTACTGACACATCCCAGTCTACCTCTGTGCATTCAAAACAAAAACCAACCAAAGCAGATTGTACTGGAAGGGAAATTTCCTTCAGTGATATGCATCCAGAACTGAGTAACTATGAAGGCAAGCGAGAGAAAAAACTTTCGTTCAAGGATAGGCATCCTCAACTCTTTTAATTTCGTGGATAAGATAGTATTTATTTTTTACTTTGAGCAGACAACTGTCCTATGATATTTATTTTGAGAACTTAAAATATCATATTTTTTATTAATGGGAGATACAAGTGTTCCGCTAACAAAAGAAGATTATGATGATGCCTTTATTGATTTGCATTTTGCTGCCATATATATTCAGATTATTTTATTATTGTGGGAGTTCCAAGGGTGAATTTTATGAAATAAGGTTTATGAAAGTCTAATGGGACCCCACCTACTATTAGTTAAAATATATTAACTTCTAAAAACATATTCGTGATCCTTTTATCCTAAAACAAGTTTTACTCTCTCATAAATTAAAAGTTAATTAATTTTTTTTTAAAAGTAGTTGAACTACCCAACTGCTTCAAGGAAGATATAAAAGCAGAGGAGGAGTTCAACTAAGGACATGAGATGTTAGAGAATAGAGATAAATGTTAAGGTATGCCTAAGTTCTGAGTGAGTTTTTTATCTTTTCATTCGATTCTGAGTTTCTTGAAAACTGAACTGTCTTGTTGACAGCGGGGTTGTTCTGAAAGGTGGCAAGGAAAGACTAAGTGGCATTGATCTATGATGTGCTCCAAGGTCATTTGTTTTCTTTGAAGTTTGTTTGCATTATTAGTTCTGATGTTATTCAGTGCTAATTAATGTAAGTTTTGCAGAGTTTAACGATGTGTAGATGTTACTTGAAGTGATCCAGATTGGTCTTGCATATTCTATCTTTTTCTTTTTGGCATCAGTTGCCCTTGCATGAATTTTGGTACATCTTGGGCTTCCCAAGATATCTCTGGTCCAGGCCCTCGCAGGGACCTGAAGAGACAATTTCAGTTGTAACTCAAATTGGTCATGACTAAAGTTTTTTGTTGATTTCTTTCTCACTTTGTGGACTGCTGGAATACTATTATTTCAAATTTGTATTATTCTTCCTGTTACATATTTCAGCATTTTTATTTGCATTTACCTTTTTCCAGTTCATTATGTAGCACATTCTTTATTTATGAGTTGCAATATTTAGTTAAAAATATAAAAATTATATATATCGAAAGGAAGATTTTAGATCCAAGAATTCTATTTCTTGAGGTATGGCTGAAATTCTAAGGGCTATAAACTAAGGTGATATTCCCACCTATCTCGCCTAGCCCGATGAGATTTGAAAAATGCTTGTGTAAGGAGCATCACTATTCCTTGCATCAACAGAACCAAAAGCTAACAATCGCATAACATCCTTCTTTCGCCTAGAGGAGATTCCAATCCGAAATGATCCTAGGACAAGCACCACATTAGATTGGTCCATGGAAAAAATCAAAGATTAGGAGAAATCAGAAACATAGAGGCTAGGGCCCAAAAACTCTTATGGCCAACCCCTTCTTAACCTTGGATGTTAGGAGTGAATCCATTTGGTCAAACTTGTTCCACTTAGATTTCCATTTTCATATTGCTCCTAGACATACTAATAAAGTCACTTTTGGACTATCGGTTGCTTTCTTGAAGACACCTGCATTAGAAGAAGAGCATTTGGCATTCCAAAGGAGGGCATTGAGCCCTAGACATCATGCGGTAACTTGGATGCTTGCATGGAGGCATGGAGTTGACCGAGGACGCCTAGGTTGTGAGAGTGTTCACATGGCTTAGGAAGAACAAAGGAGTCCTTGAAGGCTTGTAGGAGCGTTAGACACATCTCATGTAGCATCCTTACATTGGAGCCTTGCATGTGTACGACATCACCTTGGAACTTGACATGCGTACCCTTGGAGTGTAGCACTCCACATGTGTGAGACTACTTCTGGCTTTGTAGGTTGCTTATAAGGGTTTAGGCCCACATATGTTTTGTTGGCCTTCCTTACCTCTCTTATATATAGAGGAAGGAGACAGTCCTTTCATATGATCTCATTCATCATCATCTTGTGTTAGTGATGTGAAGAGAAAAGTGCACTTGTCTCTCTCTCTATATATCCTTGTTCTTGATCTTTGTATTTTCTCTCTCTTGTCCTACAAGCACTAGGGTTTCTTAGAGTTTTTGGAGCATCTTGAATACTAGGGTCACGGTTTCATCACTAGAAAACAATGGAGCTAGGGTTTTCTTATTAAACCTAGAATGTACTTGCATCTTGCCTAGATGGCCTTGCTACCGTGATGCTTGCTTGTTGGAGGTCCTTGGTGTTGGCTAGGATTTTTCTTGGTTTTCCATAGCAAAGGATTTGGAGAGCTAGGGGATTGTACTATCCTTGGGATGAACCTATGTTATATTCATCTTTATCGATATATATGAATTTTTCAACAATCCAATAATTGTATTATTACAAATTTGATTTTCAGACATCTTTATCTTCATGGTTTGGTACTTTCCAGCACTTGTATGTCTAGCAGATTTGACATAAGTCAATGCTGAAATCGTTAAGTGATTTAACATTAATCTTAAAGAAGATAGGGTGGTTTTACTGCTATAATTCCTGCTGTAATAAAGAGAATTTCAGATCTGGTTTATGCATGATAAGATTGCCCTAGAGGGCTGAAACGTGTTGGAACTTGGCATACATTCAATGTCTTTTCTCTTGGATCCATGAAACCTCTACAATAGAGGTGAAATTTCTTAAGTTGCATCAAAGCTTGTACTTCGCTGAACATGGTATCAGAGCTTTTGTGTCTGAAATCACTCTAGGTGTAAGAGGGAATTGATATTTCAGTTGTGGTGTACCTAGGAGAGGTGATTGACCTTGTTGAGGTGTTGGGTGTGAAACCCTGGGTTACTTGCGAGGAGCACTTGAACCATAGAAAGGGTTTTGTCTACTTCATATGGCACATAGTTGAGGAGCAACACCTTGCATGAGGACACTTGGATAGTGAACCACTATGGAAGAGGGAGCATTGGAATAACAACTTGTTGGCAAATGCACCATCTTAGAGGAGGGGCGATGAGCCCAAGGAGCATCATGCATAGAGGATGTTTGACATTGCGGGTTGGATAAACCCTAGTTTGACACATACATCCTTGTAATGTAGAGGGCTCCATGTGGGATTGCCTTGTTGGTTACTCGAATGGACTTATGTAAGTTGTCCTTGTTTTATGTTAGCCTCCTTCACCTACTCTATATATAAATGGAGGAGAGATCTCTTTTATTCATTATCATCATTGTACTCTTTGTACTTGTCTTAAAGACGTGTTGTAGAGAGCAAGATGTTAGGGTTCATGAGGAAACCCTAGGAAAGAGAGAAGTCTTGTAGGGAGCCAGACAATAGGGTTCATAAGGAAACCCTAGGAGAAGACAAGGAGAGAGAGATGGCTTGAATGTAGTTGGAGAGATTGCTCATGTGATGCTAGGGTTTGCTCTTGCGATGCTAGGGTTTGCTCTTGCGATGCTGGGTTTGTGCCATGCACGTGAACCCTAGAGAAGAACATGGCGTTGGAGAAGATGATGGTTATTGTGGCTCTTGTTGTAGCACAAGGGTTTGCTCTTGTTGTAGCACAAGGGTTTTTATCCTAGTAAAAGACATGGAGAGTGGAGCTAACGCCTAGCATTGTTTTGGAGCCTTGTTCTTGTGGGATGTGAAGCTAGGGAGCAAGATCATGGAGAGACTAGTTTGATAAGTCTTGAGGTTGGTGTGATGTTTTGCTTGGAATAAGACTCAGTTATTGTATCCTTGATGTTCCATGGAGGTCTTGGCACTTGTGTTGATGCAAGAGTTGAAGACTGGGGAATTAAGAACACAAACCCTAGGATGGACATGTACATTTGGATGCTAACACCAGAGTTGTCTTACCATGTACTTGTGTGATGCAACATGGCTCAGTTTTGTAAACCCTAACAAAGAAAACAATGTTAGTGTGGAGAGCTTGCGTCATAAAAACTTGTTGTATGTGCCAAGGAGGACTTGCTGGTATTGACGCTAGCATGTAGAGGATCTTCGGTGGAGTGATCAAATTCAATTGGGAGTGATTCCTAGCTAGGAGGAGTTGGTGGCTCGGGTTTGGAGAGTTTAACTTGTAACAAGTTTGAGATAAAGTTGTGGTATGTACTTGTACTTTAACTTTTTTATATATGAAGTTTCCAGCAGTCCAAATATTTGTACTTGCAGATTTGATTTTCAATTTATGTTATCTTCTTGATTGACTAGATTTCAGCCCTTTGTTAACGTTGATTTGACATAACATATAGCTGAATTGGTTAAGGGATTTAACGCATCCCAATGTTAAAGGAGCACATTTGTTGCTCTTATTACTATAATAATACATTTCAGATATGTTATATGCCTTGAAAAGTGTGCCCTGAGGGCTGTAGCATTGTGGTATTGAAGTACACTCATACAGTATTTATTCTCTTGGGCTGCCAGGTGAAATTGGGTTGAAGGGATGTGAAATATTAAAACTGTAATTTAATATTTCAGATCAGCCCTAACACTGAAAGTTCACATGGATTAGATCCGGGAAACCTGAGGTAAATGAGGCGAAATTTCAAAATTACATTAATTGCCCCGATTCTCAAAATTTCTACATAAGGTTGCCATTGACGTATTGCTTCCACATCTTTGTGGAAATAGCTGTTTTGACTTATCATAGTTGGTTGTTCTTTGCTTGAAGAGGAAGCTGAAGTGTGATTTCTTCACTCAATATGATATCAGTTTTGAGATCCAATGCATTAAGGGGCTGTTCATTCAATAGAATGTTGTCTCTCTTACTCTAATCTCATCTTTAATATCTAATGTGGCTACAAGAAGTTTATGGATGTGTTGTTGTGTCTATATTGAGCATTTCACTTGGCTGTTACATATATATCGGATCTGCCTTTGACTAATGATACTTGTTGTTTGGGGGTTTATCACATCTTCTTCATCCATTTTCAAGTTCCATTTGTTGGCTAGTCTCTATAACCCAAGGACAAAGCACTAGGTCTTATTAGGGATTCCCCCGCTGTGTCGAAGGAAAGCTGGCCTAAAGTGAAGGGATGGGTTATGTCCTCAAGTTGCCATAAGGTTTGTGCTTGATGATTGGACTTATCATTGAAATGCAGATTTTAGAGGTAACAGTTCTCTATGTTCTATGAATGGATAAGAATCTCCTTTTTGTAAGTGAAATTATGAAGCACAACACCCACTTACATGTAATTTTCAGTGATCACAAATGTCATATGGTTGATAAGGTTATAGATACTCTCTCTTGGTATTGAAGGGCATGGCATTTTCGCTTTGGTCGATATAGGAGAGGCGAAACAATACACCTTGATGGCCAAGAGTGGTCAAGATTCCAATTCACTTCGGATCAAATGTATGGTCGTTTGAACTTGAGATATCTTTTGGATTTAGCTAAAGAAAGTTTGGTTCAAGGGCTTCCAAAGATATTGAATTAGCAAGGAATTTGTAGAATATGTCAAGCTAGAAATCTGCACAAGACTCTTGTTGAAGAAGGACAAGCTTGAAGAGCTAAGGGGGTTATTCAATTGATCCATGTTGACATTTGTCGACGTCGAAGGACAAGCTTGAAGAGCTAAGGGGGTTATTCAATCGATCCATGTTGACTTTTTTCGACCTATGAAAACAACATCCTTCCGTTTAGATATTCCCTTTGTGCACCCGACCACCTCTTACCCACCAGACAAGAGATGAATACAATCATTCGAGAGGATATCTACAAACAGTTTGTACAAGTCACTTGGATAAACGCTCAGGGTGGGCTAAGATCGAAGATGGCATTCTATGTTGAGCACTTCATGGTTATGAGGAATGGACTCATTGTTCGACCCCATTACACACTTCACCATTGGATGCACGCGCTTTGGATCTACCTAGGCCGGTTTAGAGTTGGCTCTCATAAACTGCAAATTGAGACTAACCATCAAATTGACCGACCAAACAAGCTCTACCAGCTATGCCATCTCCAAGAGATTGAGACCAAGGAGTACTTCATCTTTCGTTGCCCGGTTTACTACGAGATCCAAGGACGGTTCCATTCTCTTTTCAAAGAGCTACAAATGCTTGGCAGCTTCTTTAGGTACCCTGACCAGAGATGCCTGGCCCTATACATGCAGGAGGCCTTCCATATTCGCTCTTCTATCCTCCAGCCACATCCTAAACCAGCTCCCACCCCACAGATAACTTCCTTTTTTATGTTTCTCTCGACTAGGGGCACCAAGCGACAGATGGATACAGATGATCCCAGATCAGTGAGGACATGGGGCATTATTTCTACCTCTGTGAGACCCCAGCAGCATCACCAAACCAAACCTCATTTTAGCATTCAGATTAGTCCCCAGATGATATCTTCCACACCACAGCAACAGGATCTTCGTTCCATATAGCAACACAACACTCTTTCCAACTCCTCTTCTGATTCTTCTTCCGGACATCCATCTATATTGAGTTTTCTTCATTCGGCCTCAGATGTTAGGAGAGATGGATTCAGTGGACCAAAGTAGCCCCATACCATTGCTGCCATAGATTCTAGATCTACTCATCTCGTACATCTCTCTCTCCTGGAATGCCTCTCCATTTGTGGAGTCGGCTCTCTAGGTTTTTAGATTAGACTTCTATTCTATTTTACTTCTTGCTTCTTGCTTTTATATAGGAGTTGCTTTAGCTGCCATAGATTCTAGATCTACTCATCTCGTACATCTCTCTCTCCTGGATTGCCTCTCCATTTGTGGAGTCGGCTCTCTAGGTTTTCAGATTAGACTTCTATTCTATTTTACTTCATGCTTCTTGCTTTTATATAGGAGTTGCTTTAGCGCTGCCGCTTTGTATAGAGTCTAGACATCATTGTACCAAAACAGTCCCATTGACATACTTTTGTGGTCATTTGTCAGACATTAATATACTTATCTTATCTAGTGCTGGGTATTTTTGTTGTTTGTAGATGACTTTTGCAAGAAAATGTGGGTGTATTTTTTAAGTTGAAATTGAATGTGTTTCATGAGTTAAAGAAGTTCAAGGCTTTGGTAGAAAACCAATCCAAGAAGAGCATTAAAATTCTCAAATCAAATAATGGCAGAGAATTTCGCTCTAAGAATTTTCCTGACTTTTGTACTCAAGAAGGCATTTAGTGACAATATACCACATCCTACACTCCACAACAAAATGAACCACTAGAGAGTCAAAATTGTACCATTATGGACATGGCTAGGTATATGTTAGAGAACAAGTCTGATCCTTACAAGTATTGGGCAGAAGCAGTACACACAACAGTTTATCTTCTTAATCGATCTCCAACAAAGGTAGTACACATGAAGACTCCAGAAGAAGCATGGTCTAGACGAAAACTCTAAGCAACTCATCTGAAAGTTTTTGGTTGAATGGTATATGGATGGGTTCCTAAAGAAAAACAACCAAACTTAATGCAAAATGCCAAAAAATGATGCTCACAGGCTACAATGGAAACCATAAATTTTATAAGTCTGTTGATCTTTAGACTAACGCAACATGTCTTAGCAATGATATGATAGTTGATGAAGCACAAGGTTGTTCCAAGCAACGACAGAGCAAAAATCAGATTTGAAAGTTATTGGAAATGAAGGTAATGTCACAGGTGATAGAGGGATGCAGCATAAGGATAATCATCAGGATGGTCCCTGTGAATTTTCTAGCCAAGAAGTTGTACGTTCCTCAAATCAACACGACATCAAAGCTGATTTGCAAAGCGACAAACAAAAAAAGAAACAAAAATGGTGATATAGCACCTACAATGATGTTCACTAGGATGAGCTACCTGATATGAGCTAGAAAGGTAGAACAAAAAGAGGTAAAGCATATGGTACAGTGAATTATGCATTGATGACTAACCTTCAAAACTCTTTTAAGCATCAAAATGATGAAGAAGCCAAAAACAGCCCAGAATGGGAAACAGACATGCAAGCCAAACATGAGACTTCAATGAAAAATCAAACATGGGCTCTCACAGAGCTACCTCCACAGAAGAAATGCACTGGCTGTAAATGGGTCTAGAAAATCAAGCACAAGGAAAATGAGACACTTGACAAGCAAAAATCCGGGTTGGTCGCAAAGGGCTTTGCTCAAAAGGAAGGGATTGACTATGAAGAGAAATTTGCTCCTGTTACAAAAACAGAAACAATCTGATTGATTCTAGCCAGGGCAGCATAGTTTGGGTGGAAACTACATCAGATGGACATGAATAGTGCCTTCCTCAATGGTGATCTAGAGGAAGAAATGTACATGTACCGATAGTAGGGATTTTAGGTTCCATAGAAGGAACATTTCATATGTAAATTGAAGAAAGCTCTTTATGGGTTGAAACAAGCTCGCATGGTACAATAATATTAACAAGTATTTGGAAAATAGGGATTCAGAAAATGTCATTCTGACCCCAATCACTACATCAAAAAAGAGAATGTCGATGTGGTAATTCTAGTGATATATATTGATGACATTGTCATTACAGGTTGTGAGGCAGGGGCAATTGGGAATGTAAAATCAGATTTATGTTTAGCTTTTGACGTGACAAAATTATGCCTCCTACACTATTGCTTAGGTGTAGAAAATTGGCAAACAAATAATCATATTTTTGTTTTTAAAACAAAATATGACAAAAGTTTGTTAGACAATTTCAAGGTGGCAAATTGTAAAATCTCATCTACACCTATGGATAAAGGGTTGAAACTTTCAGCTAACACTAATTTAAAGACCATCAATGAATTAGTCTATAGGCAACTAGTGGCCAGCTTGATCTATCTTACCACCACTAGACATGACTTGAGCCATGCAGACAGCTATATCTCTCCATTTACACAAGCTCCAAAAACAGAACACTAGACAGCAACAAAGAGGGTGCTACGATATGTAAAGGAAACATTGGACTTTGGCATTGCATATGGGAAGAGCAAGGAGCTTCAGTTGTGTGGCTATCCAAACTAGAACTGGGCAAGATCCATGGATAAGAGGAAGTCTACAATAGGTTATGTGTTCAGTCTTGGCAAGAGGGAATTTTCTTGGATATGCATTGTGAAGATAGTGGGATGTGGAGTTGTAAAAATACTCTACCATGGATCAATTGCACTACTCAAAGGTGGGTTGCAGACATCTTCCACAACTTTCTTGGTCAATGTTTGTTGGTTATGTTTTGGGACAAATAATTGTGTTTAATATGACCAGTAAGGGAAGGTATTAGAATACATGTTATAATGGACATATCATGTGCTTCGGAGGTTTTCAGTTGCAAGTACTTTATGTTTTAATTAAGTTATGATGTAATAAAGTATGGCATGGCTTAATATTAATGAAGTCATAATCAATAATTAGATGTTGGGAAAGTAAAACAAACAATCACCCTTTATTGAGGCTATGTAAAAGGCTCTATGGAATATGAATCAATCAGTTCAAACTACTCTCCTTTCCAATTCATTGTTGTATGAATCTGCAATTCTGTTAGAAAATTCTGATACTTTAAATCAAAATATATCTGCCAAAGAGAAACCTAAAAATAGTAACGATAACAAGAGAGATATAAAATTCAAAAGTGCAAAAACTTAAATAAAATCATCACCTGTCGACCACGACCCTTGCCTTCAGAAGCACCTTCAATGATTCCAGGAAGATCAAGAAGTTGTATCTTAGCATCATTGTAATGAATGACGCCAGGAATACAAGTAAGTGTTGTGAACTCATATGATGCTGCTTCTGATTGAGTTCCAGTGAGTAATGTCAGAAGTGTTGATTTCCCCACACTGCAAGCACGAGAACTTATAGTTAATAAAATTAAATATAACTTTTATGTACAAATCTAAAACAAAATATATCTACTTTAAGCTCTATTACACAACTTCAGATCTTCAGCACCAGCGAAAGAAGCAAAATGCACATAATAAACTATGTTTTGTCAGCTTAGTATGAGTTTGAGTATGATGAAACAAAGGATTGTCCTTATGTCAATGTTATCAGAACCAGACCAGTCACCGAATCGGTGGACCCCAAAAATTGGAAACCAGTCGGAACCAGACTGAAACTGGAAAACAACTAGAAAAAAAACCAGACAACCAAAAAATACATAAAATATTAGTGCTACAATGGTAGGGCTATAATATCTACTTCAAGATAGGTGCCTTTCAAGAAATTTTAGCACATGGAAGACTATAGGGAAAAAGATAATAACATATGTCTTTCCCCTAAGGTTTCAAGCAAGCAATTTCATAATCTTAGACATGAAACAAGTAAAATTAACCATAAGCATTCATTCACAATAAAGAAATGCAGATTTCCCACTTACTTCACCAAGAATAATCAAGCAAAACACCCTAGTTGAAGATCCTCCACATGAAAATTGCCAAAGTACACCAATAAATGCCTCCTCCAAGAAGTGCACACCACTAATTTCAGCCAAGAAACCTTAAAGAAGGCCGAATTTCAGACCACCACTTGTGTGATGAGTCAATTCTGAAAAAATACAAGAGTTGTATCTTATTTATACAATATCAATGACCTTTAATTATCTTTTAGGTCACAAAAGGCCGACATGGCCAGCTTACATCAAAAATCCAGTTTTTACATAAAATCAATAATTAAAACCCTAATTTCACTTTAGGGATGATGTTGGACCCCCAGCTTGGAACACTAGGCCTCAAATGCAAAACGTTGGGCTTCCAGAGGCCTCAAATGTTGCCACACATGCCAACTAGCACCAAACTATCCTCATAAAGGCCCAAACCCTAACTAGATGATGTCAAGGGTTAGCATCGTGACGTCAAGGGCCTTCAAAGGCCAATGTCATGGTGGAAGGGCAAGACCCCCCTGGGTCTAGGCCTGCCAAAGTGTCTCGAGGGAAACGTCATTCTTTCTTCCTGGTGCCATCCTCTGGTGTCTCTCTGCCCCTGGTTGGGATCACAGCATCCATCTGGTGGGCTTTTAGCCCCATGGAGGTCT
>ML791379.1:308765-329465 GCA_009831015.1 Picea engelmannii
GATTAGCTTGGGGGGAAGCACCACAAGGCCACTTGAAGCTAGAGGTACATAGACTGCCATATGCAAGGAAAGAAAGCGACACCGCATGAGTGTACACACCTCAACAAGTGGGGACATTTATATCTATGTGTTTGCTTTTGCAGGTCTTTGATTTTTTAAGAGAAGTGTTTCATTGCTCTCAAGACCTCTTTGGGCGAGAATCTGGAAGTCTTATAATCATGCTTTCATCTTTTGCCAGCCACAAGCCTCTGGGCCTTCAACCCCTTCTTCCCATGGAGTGAGGGACAACACCTTCTTGGGTCATTACACCTGAAAAACACAAAAGGTGAGGAGATGAGGGGATGAAGTGTGGAAAGTGGTAAGTATGATCGGGAATGGAACGATGACTCGTCAAAAGGATCCCCCAGTAGCATACCTATCCCTAACGGTGACCCACTTACTAGGGCGCAATGTCAACCACCAAGGTGAAACAGGGAAAAGAGCATAATGTCCAAGCAAATGTCACATAATCAAAAGCAATAATAGATGTAACAAACTCAAATGCCTCAAATATTGAAATGACACTCAGCATAATACCTGACTTGTACCTCATGGAGCAAGACCCAATGTCTTCCGGAGGCCAGCTGGTGTGGTGGATACCGTCATGATCAACCTAGAGCATGGTGGTGAGGTGCATCTCCATCTGTGCAAATGGACATTGTTGGTCAAGTTGTCTCTCGGTACTCCATGTCTGCAAACTGAGAGCCTCGAGACATCATCTCCTTAGTTATCCCACAAAATGGGGATAACACTATCAACAAAAAATTACTCTTGTGATCACTGACCACAACACCTGACGTCAAGCAAAATGTGTCTACACAACAACAGCTACCATCCAACAAACTCCTCTCAACACTAACTAATAAAAGTGAAACATTAGAAAAATGGTTCTTGACCATCTTGGAACCATCAAGGAGCAAAATACCCATCAAGTCTACTATGTTGCTTCAGCTTTCCTTGGTTTTGCATCACTACTAAGCACTTAAATTGTCAAACAATTTGATGTGGTTCAAAATTTGGTTTGGGATATGATGCCAAATGCTTGCACATGAATGTCGACTTGTGTACATTGCTCTCTTCTAGTTGGACCCTTGAAAAAGTTATCGGATACAATATCTAATCATGGCACTTGAGTTCTTCATCAATCACTCGTTTCCATTTCTTCTACAGAACCAACTAATCAAAAATCGCATTTTGCTTATGTTACAACAAAATCTAGCACCCCCACATGATGTAAAGTCCCAAGTATCAAGGGGCTAGTTTGTCCAACTCAAGAAGGTTGCCCACTATTACCTTAGTAGTTCTTCCTCTCTCTTTATGTTTGCTCTTCTCCAACTCAAGGGGGACTTCCCTAAAAGGTAGGATTGCTAGGCTATAGAATGGGGGCACATGGTGAATTAATGAAGAGTTAGCCTAAACAAAACAGGTGGTAGTTGAAGTATATGAAATAGGATGGCAATGGAAATAGTTGCAGTTTTCAAAACTTCGTCAAACTAAGAATCTAAACCCAAGGAAAGATGTGCTAGGGTTAGAAGAGTCTTCCTATGGTCTTAGTTTCCCCAGCGAGATCTTCTAAACTGTGCAAATGGCTTCTTTCAGGCCTGCTCTGATTCCATGTTAAAATTCTTCTTAAGCAATTAAGTGTGTTCTGTATTCTTTAACTTTAGACTATTAAAACAATAATTGCATGTATAAGGATCATTGAAAGAAAGACATTCACAGTATACACAAGATTTATCCTGGGAAACCCTCGTGGGGGATAAAACCCAGCAAAGCTTCTTCAATATAGATTCTTCAACAAGTACAATGTCTCTCTCAAGAGAGATTTCACCAAACAGAAGATAAACCAGAAAACCCTAACCAAAATAGAGTAGTGCACCACTAGACCAAAATAGTCCTTCACCAAATATCCAAAACCCTTCACCAGAACACCCTTCCTCTGTAGTTGCATCACTCTCTCTGACTTGCGCACTTTTTTGTGTGAGAGAGCTTGTTGTGTGTGTTCTTCAAGTGAGGCACCTAGCCTCTTATAAATAAAAGTTGTGCCCCCCAGAAATTAGGCCAGGGCTTGTTATCGCACAAGTTGTAGGTTGGGAAAAGCCTGACCCAACCACCAAGTGGCGACAACTAAGGGACACTATACCCAATGTCACCTCGATATAGGTCCCACATTTCAAGGGTGACTAGGTCACTCTAGGGAGGCGATCTCGGTGACCCTAGGGGGATTGAGACGGATGGAAGGGAAGGAAAAGAGGTATCCCCTTAAAGGTCGATGATGGAAAGAGAAAAGAGGCTTTGATGACTCGTCTCCGGGTGGTTTAAATTTTCCAAGTCTTTGGGTACCTGCAAAAGTGTTTTGTACCTGCCCGAGACACAAGAAAAGCCACATTTGCATATAGTATGTTAGGTGGACCAGCAAGTTAAGCTTGTTGTCCCTAATTTGCAGCAATCAAACAATATTAATTATCAGAAATATAATGATATCAGAGGCTGCAATTTAAAGGTGCTACAAGTTCAGTTAAATATGCAATATTTGAACCAACAAGGACTAGTCTAACTTGCACCGAAAAGCATGAAACTTGAGCAGTCAAACAAGGTTGTTATAAAACATTTCTGCAGTAAAAACTATCATCCTTATGGCTGTAGCATACAATGCATTACAACAGCAAAATTATCAAATGAAACTTGCCCAAAAGTTGATCAAAAATGTGTTGCAGCAAGTAGAATAAAAGGGCAAAATTCTAGCTTAAGTCTAGGGTTAGTTTATGAGATATTAGCGGTTAGGGTTAGGGTTTTCTGTAGCCTAATGGCTGTAGGAAACAAGTTAGTACAGCAATGAGAATTTGTGGGAGAAAAGGGATGCCCTAAGGGAGGAAGAATCCCTAAGGCATCAAGATCACTATCCCAAAGAGACGACTTTAAAACTTGAAAATTTCACGTTTACCAAGGCAGCAATTTATTTCTCCAATGCAATAAGTAAATGACTAGTACCTTTAAAAATGGTTTAATGGAGTCAAGCAAAGAAAGAGCTAGAGGTACTACCTACTTGGGGGTGTCAATCCTCTTACTCCCCAAGGCAAGTATCTCTAGCTAGGGTTTAGGCTAAGAGGGTGTATGCCCTTATACTTATCTTAGCAAACCCTTGTTAAACCAATACCATGTAAGCATAAAGTGATGGAGACTAAGGTGGAGGTGTATGCCCTTATACTTTCCACCTAGCTCTAGCAAATAACCTTGACTTGAAAAATAAATGATAGCAACAATGTAGAAACCTTACCAATTCAAGGAAAAAGCTAAGAAAAACCACCATAAAAGCTAGAGAAAAGCCTTCCAAGGCTAGCGCATCACTTCCATCAACCAATAATCCAAGACATAGCCATAAACCAAAACACAAGAGAGAGAACTAGCCAAAGAGAGCTGAAAATTTCAGTCCAAGTACCTCTCACAAGAGGGAAAGTTATGATAAAATGAGATCTTATGATCTCTTATTTATACAAAATGTCACTAAGATAGTTTGTCCACATAATTAAGGGTAAACCACAAGGCTAGGGGTCAACAACCCTAATCTTGCCCCTTTTACAAAGTAATATTAAACAATTCACTTTAATTTCACTTTTGCACAAAGAAAAACCCTAGTTCATATGGACGTCACCCCTTTAGGGGACGTATTGGCACTAGGAGGAGGTCATTGGTGATGGAGAGTAGAAAGGCTTTCCAAAGCCACATGTCAATCAAGCATCCAAACAACTTCCTTCATGATCAAGGCTCAAGCCCCTCAAAACGTCCTCGTGCCAATGCATGTCAACCTCACCACCAAACCCTAACCCCCCTAGGTGACATCATGCCTCTAGAAGTGACGTTTTGCCTCTCCTAAGCAAAACGTTTGGCATAGAGGGGAGGTTGACATGAAAGGAAAGAAGAAGGTTGGCCATTCTCAGAGACCACCAGCTGGCTCTCCTCTCAGCAACAGAGGAAGGAGAGTGGAGATGGTCACAACATTCAAAGAGGTTATCCGAGGCACCACTCAGAGACTACCAGAAAAGTGGAGCTCGTTGAAGACAGAATTGGGCGGAAGAAGGCTCAAACTCCAGATTCATTGGTAGATGAGGAGGTGAGCAGAGTCATTCCACGCCCGGGGCACTCAAAAAGCAGACTCAAAATATGCTAAGGTAGTGGATCTTTACTAGCATATCAAGGAGATGGTGGCCTCCAACAATGGAAGGCAAGAGGTTAATCCCAGTCTTGAGAAACTGGACCCAATGGAGGCCAAATATGATGCATTGATTACTGCCATTCTCACTTCAGATGAAGAGGATAGTGGAGAGGATGATAATGCTAAGCAAGAAGAACCAGACGCTACTGCTGAAGGAAAGGAGGCTGGAACTCCTTCAAACCCCATCACCCTCGACACTGAAAATCAGGAATGAACTCCATGCCCATTCTATTTTCTCTGCTTTTTATGATGAATAGTATCGGATCTCTAGTTTTTTGGCTTATATGCCATTTAGTTCAAGTACTAGTTCTGTTGTTCCCCACATGGAGATCAAGACAGTCTGTTTTTAGACTCTAGAGGCCGAGGGCCCAATTTTGATTCTGAACATGGCAACATTTTCTGCAGACCTAATCATGGTTAAAACTGATTACTTTTTGATGATCACAAAGCAGTGAGCCTGGTTCTATTAGCCATCACCCTCTCTGGAATTGTAATCTTTCTCTGTATATTAATAGAATAGTCTAACTTACAGGAGAAAAATAAAAATTAAACACAAAAAAGGACATAAATTTCACTCTTGCATTTTCTCAGTGCCACAAACCTTGGGAATCCTATCAGAGCAACACGACCATGGCCATATTTTGTGACTTCAAAACCGTCACCAGCACCGCTAGAACCCTGTTGCACAATATATTAAAGGTTGACAAACACATTCCATCAATGCAAACCAAACTTCTATTAAAATAATAATAAAGATTTTTTTTTAAAGAACTAGCAGCAAATCTCATCGGCCAATTATATCATGTACTAATTTAATTCACGAACAGATTTGGAATTAACAACTATCAATGCATTATAGGGATACTTGAATTGAGGTATTCATGTGAGATCAAATGCAAACTAGATGGAATTAGCAATGAGGTGAAACTGTATTCAAGTATATCAATGCAATATAGTGATACTTGAATTGAGGTATTCATGTGAGATCAAATGCAAACTAAATGGAATTAGCAATGAGATGAAACTGTATTCAAGTATACAAGAGTTGACACTTCAAAAGATATCCCCACTGTTATGCGAAATTTGTATGTTAATCAAGTATATTCTCTATTGCATGACAATTGTAATCTGCTCAAGCATGTATCAATCCTGGTTGTACCTAAAATAACAACAACATGATCTGAAAATATCATCAATAGATCATTTAGCAAGTTCATCAAAAATTATTAAAAGGGAACTCCATATGTAAGCACAATCGACCTAAAATACTATTATGGATGGTCACTGCATAGAAAGCAGTGTTCATCTGTGAGAAATGAAGATGGTAGAAGAGGACAAGATAGATGATGGTATTTGAGTTAGGACCAACGCTGAGATAGAGAAGGAAACCTATGAAGAATTAGAATGATATTATTCAAGATGTCGATCAGTCTATATACAGGAAATCGTAGTTCTAGGAAACCTTTTTTGAAGAGTTGGCACAAGGCAAAGTGACCTGTGAATTACCTCTAATGTGAACCACATATAGAACAAGAGTTTGCAAGATAGTGAGATCTATTAACAACAATAAAATAGAATTTCAGATTTCAAGTTCCCATCTTATACCACATACACACCCTTCCAGTTTTCCAGTAAATATACTCTCCATTTTAAAGAATTAGAATAGAGACAGGTATCATGCAAATTCACAAGAATTATAACTATCATTATTCATATCTTCCATCAAATATCTAATGGAAAATGCATGTGAAACACAATCTACCATATCCCAGCATAATAGGTGCTGACAGAAGAACATGAATGTTGAATGTTGATTTCCTAAGATTGTTCATTTACTTAATGATAAGGGAAGATTGTCTGGACTCCACACGACTTAAAATTAGAGGAAAGCAAAATAGCAGAACTTACAAGAACATGCAGAATGGCATTATGATCTTATTCAACACAGCAATCTATTTACAGATGTAGCTGTGATCAACCAAAAGGAGGCACGAAGCACAAAAGACAATGATGTCTCCACTTATGATGATAACACAATTTGAAAGAAAGGGCCCTCTTAAACACATTGAGTTCATACATAGCAATGGTTGAGAGACAACCATTCACTCAACAAATCAAGACTTTCTAATGAAGACTTCTTAACTATGACCTCATAATTCAACTTTACGAACCCTTCATAAAATGCACAAAGTAAATACAGCTTCAAACACATTATAATATAAACAACCATATGTACAAGTCACTACAAGACAATAAACTATAAAAGAAAATATAACTAGGTGAAAAAATTAGGGCCAACTATAATACAAAAAAGCCTCGAATAAAGTAATACAATTGGGAAAATCCATTCAAAAAATAAATGTAGCTCTAGTTTAATTAGATGTCTCTTTCTATGTAACTCAAGCTTTGGCATATTCTGAAAGGGCTACAAGTTAGGTTGGATTCTTTCCATGGGGATTGTGTCTCATAATATAACAAACAAACCCACAACATGAAAATCTAAAATTGTAAACATTTTGATGAATCAGTATTCAAACCTTGGGTGGCTCCAATAGCTGTGTCCTCAGCTTAGCTATCTTAGCTTTAAGCTGCCCAAGGTGGTATTCTGCAAACAATTACACAAAACTTGGTCAAATATAACCATTCACTTTTATTAATATGCTCTCAAACAGCACAACAACCTTGTATAAGCAGAAATACAAATTTACTAAAAAGCATATAGCATGCTTATGATTAATGCATACCTCTTGAAATGTTAATGATTAGTCAATGCTATTTTGCAAATCAACCAAGCATCAAAATGCATTTACAGTTAACTTATCACATACCCACATACCTACACAAGGACAACCTTTGCTATAATCTATTGTCATGAACTACAAGTAAGAAAAAGAAATTTTATTTGAACATTTTGTTTCTCTTTTCATATCGTATTTTGTCACTAAACCATTTACCCTAGCAGAGGGCTTTTTTACCTCAGAAGTTTTTTGACATTCTTACTAATTCCTTATAAATTCATTATAACTACTGCTCTCTTTAGAATCTGTTAATTTAGCTAATTAAAATCACTGAAACATTCAAGTTTTACTTTTCATCATGCACTTCGCTCCTTGATGAGTACAGTCCCCTGGTCATAATGTATTGCATTTGCTAATTAATAGTATTCCAACGTTCTTATTTTTCCTATCATACCTTTGCTCCTCATGGAATAAATCCCTTAGTCACAGGACTGAATAAGTACAGATACAAGTTAATGGCATTATGAAGCAATCACAGAAAGAAACAAGGCACGCATCAAATATATTACTTAGGAAGTGAAAGCCAAAAAGAGGATAATCGTTGAGGATGTAGATGGGTACCTTCAAGCCATGCCTCAAAACAGACAATGATTATCAAGCCAGCAAAGGGATAACTGCAATGGACTGAGAAAAAGATACGAGGGATGGAAGGTCCACTTCAACCTCAAATCTAAATGCAGGGACTTTAAATTTTGGAAATTGGAGAAGAAATAGATCCTTGATATGCTTCTCAACTAGTCATTTTGTGCGATTATGAGGGTTGTGTTGAGATTTGTGTACCTTGGGAAATGGTCTCCTTGTGTTTGTGAGCTTCTAAACACAAGTGGGAAGTACTATGTACTTTGTGCCTTGTACTTTATGTCTAATTTCACTTTGACTTGGAGATTTAAGTCTAAAGTGACATTTGGTCATTTTAGCCTAAATGACTATTAATTCACTTTGTGGGTAAATTAGGAGACATAAAGTGAACTTAGGGAACTTAACCCTGGTTATCACAATATATCATGGTCGAATCCAGCACCTGATCAAACAGTCCAGAAACCAGCTTACGGAGCCACACTACTTCCGTACAAGCATCACAAGCTGCATTATATTCTGCTTATGCATTGTTGAGTGAAATAGACTTTTGTTTCCTACTAGCCCATGATATCATAGTAGATCCCAAACTGAAACACATACCAGAAGTACTCTTTCTATCATCTGCACTCCCTACCCAATCTGAATCAGTAAATCCATGCAGTTGTACATCATTGTTTGAGGCATATCTCAAACCATAGTTTAGCGTCCCATGAAGGTATCTCAAAATATGCTTTGCAACTATCCAATGCTCATGTCTAGGTTCCACCTGGAACTTGCTCAACGTGTTCACAGCAAAGCAAATGTCCGACCTGGTATTCACTAAATACATCAAGGAGCCAATCAACTGCCGGTACAGGGACGAGTCTACTAGATCAGAATCAAAGTCTCTCAATTTCCTCAAATCTGTTACCATGGGAGTTGTCGTGGATTTGCAATCCATCATCCCAAACTTCTGAAGAATCTTTACGAAATACTTCCCTTGTCCTAGGAAGACTTCATCATGCTTCTGACATACTTCTAATCCCAAGTAGTAGTGCATGAGACCAAGATCCTTCATATCAAATTCAGTGGCTAGCTCCTTCTTACACTGAATAATGAGAGGCTCTGCACCAAGCTCTTGGAGCTTGCTTGAGTCCATACAAGGCCTTCTTCAATCTGCATACATGGGTTTCTCTTGGGTGTACCTCAAAACCTTTAGGTTGCTCTATGTATACTTCTTCCTCAATCACTCCATTGAGAAAGGAAATCTTTACATCCATCTAATGTAAACTCCAACTCATTGATGCTACTAGAGATATGATGGCTCTAATAGATGTATATCTGGCAACCAGAGCAAACGTCTCATCATAATCTTCTCCCTCCTACTGAGCGAATCCTCTAGCCACAAATCTCGCCTTGTATTTGTTAATACTTCTATCAACTACATGTTTTATCTTGTAAATCCATTTAGGCACAATTTCCCATACATCGTTTTTTATGATTGATATTCTTCCATCACAGCTTCCTTCTATTATTTCTGCTTGACTGCTTCTTCAAAGGTGGAAGGTTCTGCAACTGGAATATGGTTTTGACATCTTGCTTTCTCTGCTTCCTTTATAATTGATACTTGGTGAGACCATCCTTCACCACTGATGAAGTCATCTGCTCCATGCTTGCAACTGTCACTATAGCTCCCTCCTAGAGTTATCACCTGTGACCTGCCTGGAACAAGAACAATAACAAAGGAAAATAGCAGACAACATTCTTCAACACTCTTCCAATGTTATGATCAATCATTCTTCAATAGTAACTTATTTCGAACAAACAAATACATCTCCATGGTAGTCTCCGTGAAATCTTGTAAGATAACCTACCCGAGACAAGAACAATAAAAGTATTTCCAGTATAATAGCATTTTCATAAGAAAATAACTATGGTAACAAGAATGAATAACAATTTCTTGATGATTAACATAGTATGATCAAGGTGAACTGCCCGGGAGCAAAACAAGAAATATCTCTCTAGAGGAGATGTTAGTTCATTTTGAAAACAAGTACAATAAACATCTATATCAATAGTATTCACATGCCATCAAGTATTCATTAGGAATAGAACCTTTCAAAGACTGCTTTTACAATTTGTAATGTAGCAACTATCAACCTTGATATGTGCAAATTGGAAACTTATCAATTTAATCAAACCTGGAACTTGAAGCCTCAACTGCTATGGAGAGTGTGCTTGTTCCTTTGAATGTATTGAATCCAATATCACTGCTTGGACAAGGTCTCTATTACATTCCCTGCAAACATACTCATGCTTTGCTAGATGATATAACTTGAAAAGCATATACAAGTGCATACCTTTGAAATCTTTGTAGCATCGTCCAGCTTGTCTTTCTAATCTGAAACTAGACACCATCTTGACAAGAAGAGATTAGAAACTGAATCAGAAGGTTCGATGATTAAAACAAGCTAGAAACTCTGAAATTTCAACTTTGACCACAAAGTCAATTTGACCAAAAGTTAATCTTTGACTTTGACTTTGACCAAAAACTCAAACTTGACGTTTTTTATAGCTGAGGGTGCCAAGTGGTGCACTAGGCTAGGGCGCACTAGGATGTCAAAGAAATATGCCAAACGCTTCACTTTAGGTGCCCAAACAAATGGGTTAGGGTTTGTTGCCGCTGCAAAACCTGACTGCAACTACAACTGCAACTAGTGTTATAACGAGCTTGACAATGAACTTCCCAATCTACCTTCCAGTGGTTAGACTGTCTGAAGATAGTGTGGGCCCATAACCTGTTAAAATATTCAATGTGCTCGTTTTACCATAGATAATATCACTATTGTCACCCAACCATAGGCACGCAACCACCCCCGAGCACCATAACCTTTTGCTAGATAGAATGATTCTAAAAGCAGCATTATAACCAACAGATAAACCCTAGCTGCTAACTGCAGCAACAATTCAAGACAAGTAGAGCGCTCCTTCTCCAAGGTTAGCACACAAGAGAATCTCCATATCCACAGAACAAGTACCATACACAACTATAGCAGCTGCAGCTGCACTACTCTCTCAAACTTGCGCCATACTTAGCAAGAATATCACCAAGATTATTACCAAGAATATCACCAAGAACATCACTTAGAGAGAGACCAAGACCAAGAGATGACCATACGCCCTTATTCCTCCTTGCAGCTGCAACTGCAGCTCTCCACAAGACTTGCGCTCTGACTAGTTGTACAAATGAGCTAAAACGTCCTCTATTTATATTAATCTGTCTAGTGACTTTTTTGGCTGGGCTGACCTGACTTTCTAGTAATTATAATTTATGTTTATCTTTTTCCTGTGGAGCCGACTTGTCTTTCTGGAAGATAATATTCTAATATTATTTATTCTGCTAGGTCGACTTGTCTTCTAGGGTTTTCACACATCTATTTAGGGTTTCCTTACTTCTGGAATATTCCATTCTAGTCAAAGGTTACACGTGGAGGTTAATGCATCCTGCAGCTACCATAACATCAACACCCCTCAGCTCCCGGTGGGTTGTTCCTAACCCTTCCAATTGCAAGCCTAGTCTCAATCTTTTGGAAGTAAGTCCCACACAAAGCCAGGATGGTCAGTGTAGAGTAATTTTAACTAGGACAATCTCAACAGTTGTTATCTCAATGTGAGGGAAAACGCCTAGGGGGAGTGTGTCAAGTCAAGCGGGCCCTCTCGGGACACAGTTTCCCACCCATTTTTGGACATCCGACACCTCTAGTGAACTTGTTGGTGAAGCTTTTGGGGCTTCGGCAAGTTCTCCACACATTTCCAACCAAAGAGATAGCCTTTGGGGAGGCCACACGTTAGTTTAGTTGGTTCTCAAACTTTTTTCAGTTTCAAGCATAATAAAAATTTATCTCATTAACTAAACCCTAAAATTCTCAAAGGCACTTTCACAAAGCAAGTGTATCACACAATTGCCCACAATCTCTTTAAGGCACTGGTCTCTTCATTTATATATCTTTAATACGTGTGCAATAATTTATTTTTATTCATGGTATTTATGATTGTCTAATAAGCCTGTGATTGATTACTTGCAGATATTTGTATCCTTTATTATCTTGTGCAAGCATTGTCTATATTGGATATCTATTTCATCAAGCTTATCTTATGAATGAATGAATGAATGAATGTCATATGCTTTGCTTTGGTATAATTGTCTTCATTTGAAATAAAACTCCTAGATTTATTTGTTTTGTACTTAGATTAGCTTTCAAGCCTTAGTATTTTTGTTAGGGACTACCTCCCTTGGCTTCGCTAAGAGTTGGCCTAGACGGAGGAGTCGAGGATGAGGTGACAGCACCTTGACTCGAGACTTGCCCCCAAGGACACACTGAGTGGATTGAATATTTCTTCCACGTTACCCAAGTGTGTATAAAGGCGGCAACACGGCCCTCTTTTAATGTTGATATTTCTTGGGATGCATGCCTCTTTCCCTCCTTGGGATTTGTGCCTCTCCCTTTTGCTGCTACTCTTTCCTCTAGCTCAAACTCTCTTGGTCTCTCTCGAAATATGAGTGACTCTTCAAATTCCTCTCCAAGTTCTCCTCAAAAGGTGTGCCCCATCTCTCCTCTAGTGTTCCTTTTATTACTCATTAATGAGTAACTCCTCTAACCCTTGGTCTCCCTTGAGTGACTCTTCACCTTCCCTTGAGATCAACGGTCACGACTGAATCTTTTGTTGAGTTCACTTAAATCACTTAAGTGAGCCACTTTTCATAAAGTCACTTATACCCATTGAATATTAAAAGGCTCGACTTGAATTTATAAAATCACTTTATAAAGTCAGTTTATGAAAACACTTCATAAAGTCACTAGAGAGAAAGATGCTCGATCACTTCTATATGCTACCAAAATCTAACAAAAATCCTCCCCTACCAAACTCCATACCTAGAGTGGGGCTACCAAAATCTAACAAAAATCCCCCCCTACCAAACTCCATACCTAGAGGCTAGAACAACACCAAAATGTTGGACACAGATTTCACCCAAGGTTGAAGTTCTAGAGTAATGAGAATGAAACAAAGTAAAGAGAAAGAATGTGTGTCCACATGACTTATCTATCTTGGGATTTCTTGTATGTTTTATCTCGATATTCAAATCGTGTCCAGGGAAACAAATTTAGGGTCTTTCACTAGAGGGTCAATGCTTCTATGATCAAGGCTGCATTGACAAGTTCCACTTTATCCATTACATAGCCAATCATCATAGTAGCTAATGAAGTTTTCCTTATTTGGAAAACATTCCAAGGGCTATCGTCATTATCATCCTCTTATTTAACTATTTCGACCACTTCCGAGCACCCTAGATAATCAAAGGCCATGCAAAGATTAAAAAGAGAAAAAGAACAGTCACAGCAACATTCACAATAACATTGAGAATGTCATTAAGCTCTTGTTCAATTCACAATCTATTTACATATATACACATGATCAACAAAAATGGAAGTATATCACAAACATACAATGATATTGCATCCACTTGAGATGATACTTCAATTAAAAATGGGAGTCTATTCATACACAACAATTGGGCAAATGGTCGTTCACCCAACCAATTGGGACTTCCTAGTGAGGATTTTCTAATGACATCCTTATAATGATACCTCGTGATTTTACTCACAACCCACTTATAAAGTAATAAAGTAAATCAATTATAGATGGATAGTAGCTGTTCAGTCATCACTAAACAACAAAAATTGAGAACAGGGCAAAATATATCATAGTGACAAATTTAGGGCTACCAGACGATGGCAAGTTGCAACAAATTCATAAGCATCTAAGCAACCAAAGCATCATAAAATGCATAACCTAGAGAATTTATGAAGTATATAAAGAGATTCAATATTAGCAAACCGCAAATTAGAGAAAAAGCATGAACCAAACCTGTAGCTTTATTCTTTTGTGTCCGTGCCATCTCGAATTCTATCTCCTTTATCTTCTCTATGATACCCATTGTGCCTGATTTATCTGGTTCTGACTAAGAAGCTGAAAATTCAAAGATCCCAATGATACCTTCTGCATTAAGATGAACATCATTGTAATTAATCACTAGCCTTATTTTGTATAAAGCTATCAAAGAGATACAAAGAATTTAGACTAATGAAACATACAAACCTCTGAATAAATCATTAATTCTTCAAAACAAAAAGATTACAAAGAGAAACTAGTTGTAAATGAAGGAAATACAAAGAGATGAAAGAGGCAAAAGTATGACAACACAGATTTATGTACTGTGCACAGTTAGAACGTTTGAGAACGTGACCCTAAACCATAAGACAGTCTTTGTTAATTTAGAAGCAGTTTCTACAAAGAGTTGCACTGCTCCTTTGAATAAACAATGTTGCCACCGGAAGCAATATAAATCCTAATAACCTTACGCAATGTCTAACTGCACAAGCTGAATCTGACAACAGCCAGTCAATCAAATATGTTACATGTACAAAGACCCTTCAGCTTCACTTAAAGCTTGAGTGCTGAGTCAACCTATTTCTAAGCCATTATTGCTCAATTACAGATGACGGACATATTAGTGGTATACAATAATATAGCAGTATGAATCTTTTTGGCTCTACTCGTTGTTGGATCAGAGGCATCCTCTAGCCCCAGTTCTCAATGCAGGATGGGTGTCTGTTGATCCAGAGGATAGTTGGATGCACAGACTTCACAGTGTTTGGTCCATTCGGCTGTCTTATAAGCTGCCAGTATTTGCTTGGCTTGTTATCTACTAGGGGATCCCCTCTACGGACACAGATTGACAAAGAGTGGGCTTTATGATGGTCTTTGCTCTCAAACAATCAAACACAGCCTTGAGGCGAATTTCTTGACTGCATATTGGTTATATATTGCCAGAGCAGACCCAGCAATGGCTGTAGATGTCAAATACATGTTGGATTGAGTGCCTGAGGCAATGCTGTGTGCTGAATATGGTTTCCCAGAGTAGAAGCAAGGATTAAGGAGCAGAAAACAAGTAAACATGAAATTAGTGTTGTAGCTTTGAACCAATGATCCAAACAATTCGAATTGAGATATGTGGAGATCGATTGGGTGTAACACAGCATGGAAACTGTTGTAACATATCAAATGAGCGATTTGCAGGTGTTGGGTGCATACGATCTCCCCCAAGCACCCAATGGCTAGTGTATATGTCATATGAGGATACATTGATTTCTAACAGTACAGACTATAGAAACTTGGTGTGGGAATAGAAACGATGGGTAATAGCTCTAATTCTTCCACCATCGATTTCCCAAGCTGCTCTCTTGGGCACAACTGCTGGCTGCTCCAGATCATGGGGATACTCTGATTTCGAACAGTACAGACTTTAGAAACTCAGACCGGAAATAGTAACAATGGCCAACAGCTCTAAATCTTCCACCGTCGATTTCCTCTGGTTTCAGGATGTATGGTCTGGAGTAGCCAATCATTGTGGTCAAGAGAGCAGCTTGGGAAATCAATGTTAGGCAATATATGGCATTTACTAACTGGAATTTGAAAAATAATACAAAACAAATAACCAAAACAACTCAATCACATGGCCAATTAACACAATAAACAACAGAGATTACTTTGGAGAAACCCAAAGTAACACCTCAAGCATCAAATGGCTATGCTTTATTTCTCAGCAATTGCAGAATTTACAATGGTGTTTTGACTCTCTGGAACATTACAGGTTACAATTCCTCAAGTTATACTTTCTCATAATATTTGCATTTTTTGACAACAGAGTTCATCTATATTACACTTTACTTGCATGGCATTTTCTTCTAATATAACTTTGGCTTCCCTCTAGGATTTCTCTCAAAGAATGTGACTGTCGAGACAGGTGATAGCTTCATATCATTTCCCTAAGAGAATCAGGAAATCAAGACTGACTGCAAATTAAATTCCTTAGCTGATATGAAAACATCCAGCTATTCAGTTTTGAATACAAATTTTCTAAGTTGCCTATCTATTAACCAAAAAAGAAGCCTATCTAACATTCCAATCTGCATGCTTTATCTGTGGGGCAAGTTTCAAACAATTCCAATTTGCATGTATTTTTTGAACTTTGCAGAAAGGTGGTTAATCATAGTTACTCATACCTTAAAAGTATATTACCATACAATGTTCATATGAAAGATATACCTCGTATTGACAGTCTCTTCTGGTTTCATCTGAGATATTGACCATAGATCACATTCCCACAAAACGCTCTGGTTTGCAGCTTCTTTAAATTTTGATAACGACAACTGTTGAGAATTTGGCATCCAGGCAAGGCAGATTACCCTCATGCTCTTACATTGTAATGTCCCCCACCTCTTGATGAAGAGGTTTGGAAAGACTTGGTGGTCTAGTCATCCCCACTAGACCATAGTCTCATGGAGCATGGGGAAAGGTCAGCTAACTCAATGTTATATTTTGAAGTTGACTTGGAAAAAGGTAAAAAGTAACTCAATGGAGGAATAGAGTGCTTGAGGTTGAGTTAAGAGTTGAACCTAAGGGTTAACTTAACTCAACAGAGAAACAGAAAGAGGTATAAAGGAAATCCTAGGGCGCACCTCTCAAATCATCTTGGATATTATTGCATTTGGCTATTGGGCTCTTGAGCACAAAGTTTTGAGGGTTTTGAGAATACAAACCCTAGAGAACAACTCAGTGGTGAAAGATTCCACTCACTTTGTTCCAAGCTTGGTCTCGGGGATGAAATACTCCACCCATACGATTCTATAGTCTTCACAGGTACCATCATCGATTCAGGAGGGCAGCAGACCGTACCCTTGAGAGCTTTCCAGCAGGGGCGCATCATTTCTTGGAGAGGAGTTCGATCCAGCTTTGTGGCAAGGTCTATTGACATTCTAGCACCTGGGTATTACTTGCAGGGCCTTGTTCATCAGATTTGGAGCATTTTGGGAGGGTTACTCTTGCTAGATTATTATCTGGAGCTTTGGGACGTTTGTCAGAGAAGGAGGGTGCAACTGTGATTCAGATCTGTTCAGTTTGGGAGGGTTATACCTCAAATCTAACCCTGAGACTTCTCCCAACAGCTTGTGGTGGCCCAATCTATCTTTCTAGAGATTTTCAGGGTGTTTGGAGGCCTCCTCCATCAGGGCTGAAATATTGAGCTTGACAGTCTTCAGGAGGGTGCAACCTAGATTAGGGTTTCAGCAGTTTGGAGGGGTAGACTTTGGCATCTGGACTTCAAACTTCAGGGAGGGCTTCCACTTGCCCCGATCTATCTTTCTGTGGAGTTTAGCACTATTTGGAGATCTCCTTCAACTGGGCCGAAATCTTGGTCTTCTCATCTCTTCAGCAGGACGTGCCATTAGCCAGGGGGTTTGGACGTGACCCTGGTTCTTCTTGCATTGACCTTCATTGTATATCCAGCCTTTGGAGGCTTGCTTTGTCTTATCAGGAGCATTTTGTAGTAGCTCATATATTATCTTTTGGAGCCATCTGATGTTATTCTAAATCTGCATCCACTTTGTATCAGGTTCTTGCTTTTCATAATAATAAAGGTCAGATCTATGCTTTTAGGGTTACATATCTTGTGTACTGGTTAGATCTTGTATTTTCATTGAGTATATCTTCAAATCTATGCTTAATAACTGAATATAACCCTAAGGCCGAAACTTGAGAGGCCAACCTGCAAACACACACAAACAAACAAGTAAATCAGTGGTCAGCTAGTGTTCCAAGCGAAAAAATGGGCTTGGGAACATTACAGTGGTATCAGAGCTCTGATCTTCCCATCCTGTGAGGATTAGTGCATGCAAAAGTTCAGTGGCATTTATATGGGCAGAAAGAGGAAACAGACAGGTGAGGTAGAGGCCGACATGGAAGGTTCAGGTGAGGACAGTCAGCCACGGGGCTTGGCTACCTTGACACAGGAACTACGTAAATCCATCCACCAGACAGAGAGTACATTGGTCAACCACTTACAGGAAATCCATTTGATGCCTATCCCCAAAAAATGCCATTTGATGCCTCAAAATGGCTCTAGAAGGTTACACACCCCAAATCTCCAAACTGGGACCTGCCACTAAAATGGGCCCTACAAGCCAATTCCTCCAATTTTTCCACCCAAAAAGTACCAAGATAGATGACAAATTATATAATGATCCATTTTGGATCATATATCTGGCCTGGTGTGGATCATATACATCAATCATCCAATCAACTGCCTATACATGGTGGGATCCACCAAATCTGAGCCTGTATCAAAATCATGCAGCTTCCACAGGTTGGTAATCATCGGAGTAGACATGGATTTACAATCCATCATACCAAACCTCTTTAACACATCCACTATGTATTTTCCTTGTGACAGAAATACCTCGCCCTATCTTTGTCGCACTTCCAATCCTAGGAAGTAATGCATCAAGCCTAAGTCTTTCATCTCGAATTATGAGATTAGCTCCCTGTTACACCAGGCTATTAGCCCTTCATCTCCTGTTAGAAAGAGATCATCAACATACAAGATTAGTATAATAGGTTGGTTCCCTCTTACCTTGAAGTACAGATTCGCATCAGCATCACTTTTCTAAAAGCCCGAGCTTTTAAGAAAGCCATCAATCTTGTCATACCAAACTCTGGGAGCCTGCTTAAGACCATACAAGGCATTCCTTAGCTTGCATACATGAGTGTCTTTGTTATGCAGTACAAAACCATCTGGTTGTTCCACAAAGACCTCATGTTCAATCTTTCCATTCAAGAACGTTGTTTTTACATCGATCTGATGTAACTTCCAACCGAGAACTGAAGCTAATGCAATAATGACTTGAATGGAGGTATACCTAGCTACAGGGACAAAAGTCTCGTCTTAGTCAATTCCTTCTTTATGAGTGAAGCCTCTGGGTACAAATCTTGCTTTGAACTTTTCCTCACTCCCATCAGCTGCATGTTTGATCTTATAGATCCATTTGGAAGAGACCACTGATTTGTCCTTTGGCCTCGGCACAATGTCCCAGACATTGTTCTTTAGAATAGACCTATATTCCTCAAGCATGGCATCCTTCCATACTTGTAATTTATCTGCTTCTTCAAATGAAGAAGCTTCGGCATCATTGATGTTGCTCATCGGTGCAACATAGCCTCCAAACCTGTGAGGCCTCTTACTTTCCTTGAAAGTTCCTTTGGGAGCAACTATCTTTTATGCTTCCTGCATTGTTTCTTTAAGCCATTCTAGCTTCCTTTTGGTTGGGGGTTCTTCAAGAGTTCTTTCCAACTCTTCAGCAGGGGCTCATCACTTGGCCCTTCATGAGGTTCCTCCCTCTGATCATCTGACTCTTCACTTTCAGAAGAGGGTGAAGCTGGTTGAACTGCTTCTGATTCCTGTTGTAGCTCTCTGGATTTCTTGAATGTGACTTCCTCATGGAAAGTCACATCCCTGCTCACCTCTATCTGCCTCTGACCCGGTACATAAATCCTGTAAGCCTTGGATTTTTCATTGTACCCCAAAAAAAAACCTTTCTTCCCGAGGGTTCCATCTTTGTCCTCTTCTCCTTAGGGACATGAATATATACAAGACATCCAAATATCCTTAAATGCCCGACTTCAGGTTTGATTCCTAAGAAGACTTCTTCAAGAGTCTTGCCATTCAAGATAGCATGTGGACACTTGTTCTAAATATACACGGCAGTGGAGGTAGCTTCTGCCCATAAAGAATTTGGCAAATCCTAGTCAAACATCATGGCTTTCGTTGCCTCACAAATTGTCATGTTTTTCCTCTCGACAACACCATTTTGTTGAGGGTTATATGGTATAGTCAATTGTCTCTTGATTCTTGCTTCCTTGCAGAAATCCTCAAACTAGAGAGATTCAAACTGTCCCCATTGTCTGTTCTAAGGGTTCTGATGTGTTTCCCTATCTGCTTTTCATAAAGGCTTTATACTCTTTGAATTTTTCAAATGTGTCACTTTTTGCTTTAAGGAAATAGATCCAACATTTTCTTGAGTAATCATCAATAAAAATGGCATAATACAAACAACCACTGAGTGAGGGAGATGACATGGGACCACATACATCAGAATGAACCAGATCTAAGATACCCTAAGCTCTGTTGTCACTACTAGAAAATGCTTTCTTCATATTTTTACCTAGCATGCATCCTTTACAAATTTCATTTTTACTAAGAGAAATAGAGGGCATGCCACATCCCATATTCTACAGATCTGGAAGTGCTTTGAAATGAAGATGTCCAAGTCTTTTGTGCCACAACCGCATCATGAGCTAATGCCTGAACCGATTGTCCTGTCACAACGTACAGTCCTCCTCTGTGAGACCCAATAGGCTCTATTGTACTCAAGTGGCTACCTTTAGCCCACAGAAGTGCCTTCTTGTCCTTGAAGATCACCCAATATCCCTTGTCCTCAAGGGTTGCAACTGATAGTAGATTCTTCCTGAGCCCTGGAACATATAATACTTCATCCACATAAAGCATAACCCCAAATTCCAATATGAAAGAGATAGAGCCTACTCCCTCTATCTTGTAACATTTGTCATCCCCAAGCTCAACCTGCTCTGCAAAAGATTTTGTCTTGAAATCTAAGAGGATTTCCTTATACCCTGTCATGAGCTTTGATGCACCACTGTCTACTCACCAAGTCTTCGGCCCTGTGAAAACTGTACTGGATAAAGCAAAAACCAGGTAATATTCTTTTCTAGTTTCTTTTTCATTAGAAGGATTTTTCTGTTTTCGTTTGGATTCATCATCCTCACCAGTTGAGGCATGATGTTTCCCTTTCCTTGGATTTTTCTTCCTATACCAGCAGCCTTTAGCAAAATGACCCAACTTGTTACAACTAAAGCATTTAAACTTAGATGTATCAATACTCTTGCCTTTGAACATAACTTTGGTGTTTGACTTCCTCTAAGAGCGTTTATGGAAAGTGACTTTCTTCTTTCCCTTGAATCTTGAAGCTAATGTTGAATGCTCTTCTTTGGTTGGCTCGCTCCTGGTAGCAGTGTGACTCTCCTCTTCGAGGCAATCGTGCCATAATCTCTCAAACGTGGTTTAAATCTCTCTTCAACTCACACTGGATAAGAAAGTCTCCCATGAAGAAGGAAGAC
>ML791379.1:332200-342323 GCA_009831015.1 Picea engelmannii
TGACCAAAAGTTGATCTCTGATCTAGGCTATCCTGGAACAGAAAGATGCTACTAATTCACCTTTCTCCATCTACAAATACCTAAGCTTATGTTTAAGTGTCCTCTTCTGACTTAGTGCTTGTTTCTCATATAGATTTACCAAGGTATCCATACAGTCCTTGGCAGTCATTAACGAAGTCATTGTTGGCATTATACTGTCTTTGACCGAGTCAAAGATAATTCGCTTGGCCTTTGCTTGACTCTTCCTGAAGGTCACTCTTCCTGGATTAAAGGTGGGTTGCTCCACCATTGTGGTCGCATACTGCTCAAGATCATGCTCTTGCAAGATATTCATTATCTTGAGCTTCCACACACTGAAGTTGGAAGCTCCTTCGAGCGTATCCTCGGCCCTGACTAAAATGGAGGATGCCATGGACATCACACTGGAAACCTGATCAAGCTCGCTTGGATCTCTATGTGTACCTGTTGTTGCACTTCAACAAGATGATCACACCCTAAGCTCTGATACCATGTTAATTTATGAGCTTGATTCAATACTGTAAGTTTATTTTCCTTCTTACTGTACTTTTAACTTAGATTCTTAATGCATAATCAAAACTGAACAGTAAAAACCATAGAGAATAACGAGCATGCATTTTCACACCATAAGTACCTTGGGGAAACCCTATATAGGGAGAAAAACCCCAGCAAACAAACTTCCTTTATTGCAAAGACAATGTATGACCACTTACAATATATCCACCATGAAAACTCTGCTCTTAAAGAGCTTGTCAATGACTCTAACCTGACTTTAGACTATTGAGAGACTATGTTGTTATAAGCTCCTCTTCCAGACCAGCATTAAAGGTGTAACTCGTTGCCTTCTTGGACTAATATGCTACCCTTTAATAGACTGATATTGTTGCTTGTTATTGGACTGATACTACGCCCTGTTGTGGACTGATATGGCAGCCTCCTGTGTACTGGTATTCACTGCATATATTGACTGTTATAGCAGCCTCCTGTGGATTGATATGCGTTGCCTATATTACTGTTATAGCAGCTTCCTTTCTGGACTGATATTCGCTGCCTATATGACTGTTATAGCAGCCTCTGGTAAATTGATATGCGCTACATATATGGACTGATATACTTCAGCACATTAAACAAGCACTCACACCCTCCCAAAACACAATGACAATAAGGAGGGTCAAMCTCTACTTATATAGGAATGGAGTGGTGAAGGAGAGGGCTCGAATTAGAAACTTTATTGCATGCTAGACATAACTCGGGTTTACACTTTAGTTCAAGTTTAGAACTTGACTTTACACTTCAGTTACAACTCGCCCTTGACATGGCACTGCATGTTATGCCAACTCAACAATTGACTCGACCTTAACTGGACATGCATGCGAACTACTCRGCATGCACATGACATGCATGCATGCAATGCATGTCATGCATGCAACATGCGACAAAAACTTGACAACTTTGACTTTGACCTAGACATGCAATTTTGACTTTTACAACTCGACTCTTTACATGGCAATTCRAATTTCTTCATGGTGGATRGTGATACACATGCCAACACACTAGATCAATACATTTCCATCATTGGCAATATCAGGAAGATTGTTTGTTTCTAGCTCATAGGAATTTTATGTTCAACCTAACTTTTGCTAGATGCCTTGACTTTTGTTGATGGCTCACAAGGCTTGACTAGGCTCACAGAGGTTGTACGTTCCCCCTGACTTTTGCACTAGTCTGTCTATGCTCACAGAGGTTGTACGTTCCCCCTGACTTTTGCACTACACTGTCTATGCTCACAGAGGTTGTACGTTCCCCTTGACTTTTGCATTAGACTTATATCTTGACTTTTGTCTTAGACTTACAAGGCTTCTACCTTTTCCTTGGCTTGACTCACAAGATCATATAGCATCTCGTTTGTCCTGACTTTTGTCAATATGAACTTACGTTCCCCCTGGCTTTTGTCAATATCTCACAAGACTGGTCGAGTCTCCAAATCTCCCTAGGTAGCCTCAGGGTGGCCCATATGGCCTCTCATTGGAGAATGACTATCAATGCTGCCAAATTTAACAAATCTGTCTCTGACCAGGGATGTAGATCTGATATGCCTTCGAAGACTCGTTGTACCCAACAAATGTACCCTTCCTGCCTGAAGGATCTAACTTCGTCCTTTTCTCCTTGGGTACGTGAATGTAAACAAGACACCCAAATATCCTGAAGTGTCCAACCTCAGGCTTCACTCCGGTGAAAGCCTCCTCAAGAGTCATATCATTCAAAATCTTATGAGGACTCATGTTTTGAACATACACAGCGGTCATGGATGCCTCTGCCCACAGAAACATAGGCAAACTCTGATCATGAATCATCGCCTTCGTTGCCTCAACAATAGACTTGTTCTTTCTCTCTGCAACCCCATTCTGATGGGGGTTGTAAGGAACAGTGTACTCCCTCTCGATCCCTGCCTCAACGCAGAAATCACTGAAATCCTTGGAGGTGTACTCTCCTCCATTATCTGATCTCAGTATCTTGATCTTCTTTCCTGTCAAGTTCTCAACCTGTGCTCTGTACTCCTGAAACCTGCCAAGGACTTCTTCAGATTCCTTGGACTTCAAGAAGTAGATCCAAGTCTTTCGAGAGTAGTCATCAATGAAGATTCACATAGTATAGGTATCCACTCAATGAAGCAACTGACATAGGCCCACACAAATCTGAATGCACCAGGTCTAAGATCCCCTTGGACCTGTTGTCACTGCTCGGAAAAGATCTCGTGGCATTCTTGCCAAGTGCACAACCTTTGCAAATGCCATCATGCTCTACACGAAGCGCTAGAAGACCTCTCATCATCTTCCCCAGAGCGAGAAGAGCTCTATAATGTAAATGAGCAAGTCTCCTATGTCGTAACTCACTCAGACTGATAGAATCATGCACCAGGGCCTGAGTTGGTCGGCCTATCAATCTGTACAAACTGTCTTCTCGAACACCAATCACACGGGCTAATCCCATACTAGCATTCTTGTGCCATGCAAGAACCTTACCATCAGAGAAGGCAATCTTGTAGCCTTTGTCCTCCAAAGCTGAAATAGAGACAAGGTTCCTTCTCATCCCCGGTACAAACAATACATCACTCAAATGAAGTGGGGTACCGAAATCTAACTAGAAGGAAAAGGCCCCAAATCCCTTCACGGTATATCTGGCATCATCACCAAGTACAACATGCAACCGAGAGTCTTTCTCTACTAGATCTGTGAGGTGCTCTCTAAATCCAATCATATGTCTGGAAGCACCACTATCAATCAACCAAATATCACAACTAGTAGGAATCGTACCTGAGAGGGATGAAATGAAGAAGAACTCCTCATCATCCTTGCTTCCTTTCCTTGACTTCTTATGGGGTGACTCTCAGTCAACATCAGCGGTGGAGGCATGTTGCTTCTTATTCTTCCACAAGGGGCACTCTCTAGCATAGTGGCCAAACTTCTCACATTTGAAGCACTAGACCTTTGAAAGGTCCTTTTTATGCTCAGGAGTTGCTCTGGGCTTCCTCTCTTTGAACGATCTATCGGAACCTCGTCCTCTTTGTTTGCCTTTCCTTACATGAGAGGCAAGGGCATGACTCTCATCATGATGGGAACTTTGCGCACCACTGGCAACAAGTCCGATCTCCTCCTGAGTACAATCTGCCCATAACCGATCAAACTTAGGCAATTTGGATCGCCCACTAATACTCTGAATGAATGGCTATTAATGGCTTGGAAGACCATTAAGAGTCAACATGACAAGCTCTCTATCTGAGATGATCTCTCCAATGGCACCCAACTGATCTCTGATCTCAGATATCTTCATGAAGAAGGTGGCAACTGTATCTCCCTTAGCCATCTTGACGTTCTGAAGCTGGTGCTTCAAGGAAATGGCTATGTTGGTGTTGTTGCTCTCAAACAACTTCTTCAAGGCATCAAACATCTCTTTAGTTGTCTTCAGTTTGGAGATGTGCGGTATCATGTGGTCTCTCACAAAGTAGATGATGATCCTTCTAGCTCTTGCGTCATTCTTCTTCCACTAAGACTTCTCTGACGCATCAACAGGTTTTGGCACAACCTCTTCCACAAACTTCATCAGATCACTCTCTTCCAAAGTGATGAGTAGCCTAGACTTCCAAGAGTGGAAGTTGGAGGCTCTATCAAGCTTATCTTCCACCGGAACACTTGTCACCATGGCTGCAGAAACCCTAGGACCGAAAATAATGCCAAAAATTCAAACTCCTTCGATCTGCAATCTGAGAGTTGCAAGAGATGGGATAGGGTAGGGCGCACTTGCTCTGATACCATGTTGAATATTATGCTTATTCAGATTTGATTAGCTTTCTTTAACATTCCACATTAGCAGTAGCATAGATGAAGCCTAAACCATAACCAATAGTTGATGTAAATAACCAAGATCACAAGAAGAGAACCATGCACAAGATACAAAAAATTTATCCTAGGAAACCCTTCTACACAAGGGAAGAAAACCCAAAAACCTTTCACTAGAATAACTGTCCAAGAGAAGATCTAAGCCCAAAGAAGAATAGCGCTAGTCTCCAAAGATAGCGCACTAGTCCAACAGAGCGAAAATAACCAAGAGAGAATGATCCAAAGTGATGATCTCCAAATGGGAGATAGCTCTCTATATATAGAAGTCCATCATGTGAACTATCACATCCAAGTGGTGCCACTCAATAGGGTCGACTGGGTCTTCTAGGTCTTCTGCGCAAGGATTGGGCCTTCTTCCTTCTCGGACGTCATAGTGAAAGGTCTCCTCCATCTCGTCACACATGGCTACACCAAATGTGGACCTTCTCATCTCGTCTAGGGGCCACAACCCACTAGAGCACACTAGGTCAACCCAACTCAGTCCATCGATGTAATATCCCCCACCTCTTGATGAAGAGGATTGGAGGGACTGAGTAGTCTAGTCACCCCCACTAGACTATAGTCTCATGCAGCAGGGGGGAAAGTCAACCAGACTCAGCGTTATAATATTAAGTTGACTTGAAAAGGTAAAAAGTAACTCACTGAAGAATTAGAACACTTGAGGTTGAGTTAGGAGTTGAACCTAAGGGTTAACTAACTCAACAAAGAAATAGAATGGAGGTATAAAGGAAAGCCTAGGGCCCACCTCTCACTCATCTTGGATTATTATTGCAAATTGCTTTTGGGCTCTTGAGCACACAGTTTTGAGGGTTTTGAGAATACAAACCCTAGAGGACAATTCGATGGTGAAAGATTCCACCTATCTTGTTCCAAGCTTGGTCTCGGGGATGAAATACTCCACCCACACCATTCTACAGCAAATACAGGTATCATCACTCATCCAGGACATCTGTAGGCCGTACCCTTGAGAGTTTTCAACAGGGGGGTGAACCATTCTTTGAAGGAAGTTTGATCCAAGCGATTGGCAGGGCTTTTGGACAATCTAGCACTTGGGTTTTTCTTGCAAGACCTTGATCATCAGTTCTAGTGTATTTTGAGAGAGTTATTCCTGCCAGATGATTTCCTAGAGCATTGGCACAACTTGGAGAGAAGGAGGGTGCTATTGAGATTCAGATCTAGTCAGTTTGGAGGAGTAAAACTTTAGGTCTCTCCTTGAGACCTCACCAGGAGGTTTCCCTTGGCCAGATCTATCATCCTGGAGAGTTTCACAGTGATTGGAGGTCTCCTTCAACAGGGTCGAAATATTAGGGTTTGACAGTATTCAGGAGGGCGCAGTTTTACTTGAGGATTCAACATCTGGAGCAGCAGACTTGGACATTTTGGCTTGAGGCTTCAGGAGGGGTTTCTACTTGGCCTGATCTATCATTCTGCAAAGTTTGGTGCCATTTGGAGGCTTCCAGCAGCTAGGCCAAAATATTGGATCTTCACAGCTATTCAGAAGGGCGTACCTTCAGCCAGGGGGGTTTGGACTTGACCCTAGTTCTTCTTGTTTTGGTCTTCGTCTTGTATTCAGCCTTTGGAGGCTTGCATCTTCTTATCGAGAGCATTTTGTAGCAGCTCATATCTTGTCTATTGGATCCATCTGATGTTATTCCAAATCTACATCCTTATTGTATCAGGTTCTTGCTTATTATATCAATAAAGGTCAGATCTATGTTGTTTGGTTCCATATCTAGTGTTGCTTGTCATATCTTGTATTTCCACTGTTATATCTTCAGATCTATGCTTGTTAACTGAAACTATAAACCCTAAGACATAACTCAAGAAGTAAACCTGCAAGCAAACACACCACATCAGTTAAACAGTGAGTAGTTAGTGTTCCAAGCGAAAAAATTGGCTTGGGAACATTACAATCGAGGAATACGACCATAGTTTCCACAGGTCAACCCAACTCAGTCCATCGAGGTGTACGACCTGGTAAATATCCCAACCACATGGGCTACACCCCAAGGGTCACTGGCCACCAACCCAGTACGTCATCACAGGTCAACCCAGCTTAGTCCATCGAGGAGTACGACCTGGAGAATGTACCGACCACATGGGCTACACCCCAAGGGTCGTTGGGCACCAGCCCAGTACAACTTATTAGTCCATCGATAAGTATCATACTCAACTCAGCCCATCGAGGAGTATCCCTCACGGGTCAACTCAACTCAGTCCATCGAGGAGTACGACCTGGGGAATGTCTCGCGAAGCTGCAATCATCAACATTTATGCATGCATGGAAATCCTCTACACATGCCACGTTGAAGATCCCAGAGTGCCCATCCTATTTCGTCACTTTTTGAGTTATTTCTTGCATGATTTGAGGGCCGACCCACATGTGTGGGCATTATGACAGTCGTGGGGATGGTTTTAGAGTTGATTTGGGAGAGGAACTTTTCTTGCCTTGTGGAGTATCTTTGCTTGAGATGAGGACTTGGTCATGCTTTGAAAAGCATCTTTTGAGGTCTTGTGAGCTTGATTAAGGGAGTCATCCACCTTTGAGGCTCGTCTTCACCCATTTCATGAGGATGTTCGATTTGTAGAAGCTAGACGATACTACGCTAGAAGCTAGGATGTTGGTATTTTTCTTGCATAGGATGATACTACACCATGTTTTGAGGACTTCACAACACATTTTCAAGGGAACATTGAGTTAATGAAGCAAGACACCCTCCTTCTTTGTGGGACATCCCCCTCTCATGAGGGTTTTATGTACAAGTGGCATCATTGGATTATGTTTAGACTTAGTCTCCTTGTTAGTGTGGATGACAAGTCTTCTTTAGTAATTCTCCTAGCCTAATTTTAGGTAGAAAGAATTAATAAAGAAAGAGAAGGATGTAGAAGCCTCCTCTATAAATAGAGGCTCTCCTCTCGTTCCAAATTGTTGTGAATTGTTGGATATCATTTTTTAATACAATTAATAGAAGATCTACCTTTTGAGGTTTTAGTGTCAATTCTTGGAGCTTTCTCTTTCTTGCTTATTTTCTTGGCGCATCAAATATAAGTGTGAATGCTACAAGGCTTCTACTAGCTAGCAAGATCGATCCATTTGAGGAGTTAGTTAACTACTTGGAAGGAGGACATCTAGGGTTTATTCTCTTACATCTTCCTTTGCTTGGTTTGGTAAGTGCTCAATCTCTTAACTTGTCTTTCCTTTCGTTCCTTGACAAGGGTTTTAGGTATTTTTATTCAACCCACAATTGATCTTGTTGGTGAAGGTTCTTTCCTTCAAGGAAACAAGTTTTGTAGGGACTTGGTCTTCATACCTTGTCTTGATTAGATAAGGAATTGATTTACCCTAGGGTTCTAATCTCTTACCCTAATCTTTAACATAGGAATAACTAATTATTAGAGGGGCATACTTCTTGACCCCATAAGCCCTAATTGGATAAAAAGGCATTTGTCCTATATCCACCAACCAACCAAAAAACCCTAAAAAATCAAACTCTTTTATTTTCTGTTGTTTATAAGGAAATCTAATGGTGAAAAATCAAAGAAAAATATTAATTTAGATTTATTTCATTGTCTAGTGCAAAGTTAACGGTTTATTTATTCTCCTGGACAAGTTTATCCTAGGGTTCATGCTTAATTGTTGATCTCTAATTATAAGGAGGCAAAACTGTCCCATAGAAGGAAGCTTCAAGGCCTTATCTAACGTTCTTGAGCTGATTTAAGGCAATTCTCAAATCTGGAAATTAAATTGCAGAAATAAAATCAAATTTGGTGAAACCCTAAGGGCTAGGGTTTGGTGCTTCAAGGTGTATTATTACTCATACCTAGCCTCTACTTCATTCCCTGATTGTTTATACAAGCTTATCTTGCATATCTAGTGGTGAATTTGATCTCTAAAGTGCTAATAATTGTTTATCATTTGCTTAGATATTTACTTGGTGAATTCAAAGTGCTAACTTGTGAAACCCCAGGGGGATTCACCATCCATTTTACAAGTTCTTGCTTATTTAATGCTTATACATCTTTAAAACTTGTTTCTAACACTTGTTTGGTTGTTATTGTATAGAATGTCTCTTGCCCAAGTGGAAACATCCAAGATATCTTGCACTTAATCTCTCTCTTGGATGGTGTTTACATGATCTAAATCTGAAATTTCTACGTTTTTATTCATAAAACAGATTTTGAAGATAGAGGACAGCCTTAAGCTTGTCCTCTCTTAGCATATAATCAAGTGGTAAACACAAACACACATTGCACCCTTGATTTATGCTAAATGTTTTCACTCTTTGTGCCCTAGCTCCTAACATCAGATTTGGCACACACATCCACCTGCTCCTAACCTTTTCTTTCAAGTGGATATAATTGTGGTTCATGTTTTGTTTCCAGTTGTATATCTTTAAAGCATTGTAATCACTTATCGAAATCCTTGTGCATGGTCTCGTTACATATATTGTGGATTCATTAAAGTAAATCATATGCTTGCATGATTATAATTCACTTGAAGACCAAAGAAGTTTGCATATGAATTAGTATCACGGTGATTAAATTCCCCGAATCTAGTCAACTTAATTGCTAATGCTCGAGATTTAAGAAATTTCAATTATCTTGAAAAAAGACCAAAAAATATTCGCTTGGGATATTAGTTCAGGGCACTTGCACGCAGCCAATTTTAATTGCTAAACAAACTTCCCCAAAACTAACCAGAAAATATAAAAGCTGGCACATTTGATACTAGATAAGTAGAGGCAAATGATACTAAAATCTAACAAATATTTATTATTATGAAACAGGCAAAAAGGTCGAGCAGTGCCTGCCTTCCCTAAAGGGCACACAAAGGCGAACTAAAATGGGCCTTTACCATTCACCCGCTAACAGGGAGATCACTTGGAGAGTGCCCTGGATCACCCAGACCACTATGAGCAAAATCGTGAGTGGGTGAATGACGACTCTCGAAAATTCGTGAGCATCGAGTACGGACCTCAACAGTCACAGTGAGAATGTCAGATGCCTAATAAGCATGGAGTTACATTGAAACCCTCGGCATTGCCAGTGCAAAACCCAAAAAAAATGGATGGGAAAGTGAAATTATCAAGTTGTTAAATTTGGATATGAGAAATGAACTGGATGAGTTGTTAAATTTGGATCAGAGGAGATATGGATTCAAATCTAGGGCAAAGAAACACTTCAATACATGTTTTACATACTTCCATCACTTGAAAACTGATATACTGAAATCGTTCAACAATGAACACATCTAGACGATATCGACCCTATAAAAACAGACGGGAAGCATTCGGGGATTGAGCCACTGTTGAAGACTTATCTTGGATTTGATGCCACCCCTTATTTCCCTGAAAACTATGGACGTTGATATGGTTTTTCTAGTTCAATTTCCATCCGTTTTCCAAAGCATTGGAATTATTAGGCGTTCAGATATTTTAAATCACTGTACTATATTTATGATTACGTAGAGGAACAGACGAAAATGAAAAACCCTCCGAGAAAAAAATAATTACGGAATGAAGATGGCGTACCAAAGTAACGTCCGACAATAAACAAACCTCTGAACTTAAGCTTCGATTCCAGGTCTGTCCTCCCCGATTAATAATGGAAAGCAACCCTGGAGAATAAAAGCCAGAAAAAATCCTCGCAGAATAACCTCCAACTTCTGCAGAAGTAGTGGTGTCAGTACAGAATCAAACGCCCCCCCC
>ML791379.1:342423-361467 GCA_009831015.1 Picea engelmannii
TAGTACAATATCAACACCACCCATGGGTATATAAATCATTGAACTTGTTGGAACACATACAATTCTAAATTTTGAGCTTTATATTCCTCATCTCATGAAAATATATTTTTCCCAAAGGAAATGGTAATTCAGAAAGTGACTTTCGATTTTTAATTCAATTCCACTATTGGTTAGCTAGAAATAAGGTGCATGCAATATCTATCGTTGACAAGTTTTCCCTTTTTTGATCGAACGACCATAATACCTTCTAAGTTTTGGAGCCGCCTAAATTTAAAAGAGTCAAATCACTAAAAGTCGCTTTGGAGCTTCGCGCTTCGGGCAATTCTATAAGTCTTAATGATAAAAGCTTTGAACTCCGAAGCTCGAAGATATCTATTCTTTAATTTTCCTAAATTGTTTTAAAGACACGAGCCGTAATACACATGTATCTTTGAGTCTTCCATGAGTTAACGTGTGGCACCTCCCTTTCCTAGACACATTATCTAAAATGACGTCATCCATAACACGTCGATACGGGAGATGATCCTTCGGGAGTTTAACAAAGAATGAAGGCACAAATCACCGAAATATCAAAATGTCAAGGTATTAAATGTTAATTAATCAAGTTAATCGTGATCAAGAGATAATTAATGACTTTGCACTTCGGAGTTCGGACGCTTGCACTTTATCATATTCTAAAATCTCCAAAGTCTGAATTCCCGAAATTCTTAAAGTTAAATATGATTAATTAAGACTTTTACTAGATAATTAATCACTTCGCAGTTTCGGGTTTTGGGAATTTCCTCTCGAGCTATATTTAAATTTCTCGAAGTCCGAACTCTTGAAACGCTCGAAATTGACACACCTTTTTAAAACATGATTAATTAAGAGTTTAAAAGTGATTATCTAGGGATTAACCTTCACAGATTCGAGATTTGAATAATTCTCACTCTGTTGCATTTAAAACTCTCGAACACGAACCACTGAATGTTAATGGCATTTATGACTAGTTAAGGGAAAAGATTTTAACACAGATCGTGGATCGTCAAGTAGACTTTTCCATTAAAGTTAATAAATTTTCCATCAGTGAAGCTATACTAGAATCAATGCATCTGATTTGAATAAAAACACTTCGATTTTGAATTCATTCTCACTGTCCGCAAATTAGCAAGTTCTATCTGATTAAGAAGCTCACGCAATTCCTCTGCAACAAGTAACCTCATTCTGTTCTCTTGATATTATGGCACCACGGAAAATGATGAAGAAGCCCGATACGGCGGGCGAGGTTTCAAACCCAAATGCAGATATTTTATCAGACACAATGCCTCAAGCCATAGACACTGTTAAAACTTGGACACAGGTTTTTTAAAATTTTGGAACAGGAAATCCTAAACTGTCCAAAGGATTCTGGTGATGAAGTAGATGAATCTTTTATGGCTAAACTTAGACATGTAGCCCAGTCAGAGCTACACAAGATAGCTGCACAAGACAAACTCATGTTGTATAACGACATGATAAGTTGGGCCTTGGAAAACATCGACGTCCAGACCAGGAGCATTGTCAACCATCAGAAGGTTGTCATTGGTTCTTTCTGACCATAACACCTCCAAGTAGTGTATAAGTTATCTCCCAATCCTAAATATACTTACAATGTTGCATTTATTCTGGAGTTCGAGGAAAGGGAATGCTTCCAATACGACAGGAGTTGTCCCGATATGATCCGGTCTTGGTGGGGACACCCAGAGAAGTTCAAGGTCGACGCTCATGGTATGTATGCCACAACATCGTTGGACACTCACATGATTTACGTAGCCATGATGCTCTGTAGTTTGTTTGGGAAAAAGAGTCCTACTCATTTCCCGGTGGAATGGGTATCTATCATGCATGAGGTGGCCAAGGGTTACACTTTTAATTGGGCCAAAATGTTGTCAGACAACTTGGCCAAAGGAATTACTGAATATAAAATGGCGAAATCAAAGGGGCAGCCTGCCCCTTTCTATATGTCTGCGTATGTCATGGATGACATATGTTTCATGACACCTTTCCCATTGATGTATTGGAGATGGACCCAGACCAGTGCAGAGCCCATTCACTTCTACCATTCCAAGTTGTGGGAGGAAAAAGCCAAGGATTTCTTTTACGAAATCTGTCACAATGTAGTGGTTCCCGTTCATATAGCCATGTATGGTCACCCACCTCCTCTAATTTCAGACAGGATTATGGGAAATTTGGGTAAATTAGTAGATTGGTTTATTGAAGAGAACTTCTCTTATATTAGGGTTTTTGGATGCTCAGTTCCTCCCCATGCTCTCCCATGATTTTTACCAGACCGACTGGTATGCAACGAAGTAGCCTACCAGACAGTAATGAGAGGCTTCAACAAGGAGCTAAAGGTAGCACAAAAGAAGGTATGGTCAACTTTCCCTATCTAGGTTAGCATGTTTTCATTACTGGATTTCAGTCACTCCAAAGTGGAGGTTGTAACTCTTAATGATGTCAAGTTGGTTGACATCGAATTCAAAAGACACGACCCACACAAAATTGTAGAAAACCACCTGGCCCAATTCAACATGAAAATATATGTACACGAAAGCTCCACGTATGACAAAATATCCAGGGGATTTAAGTCTTATGAGGAGGTACATGACATGTTCCAAACCTTTCCCCCAGATCAACAAGCTATTTTTATCATCTTTCAAAAACACAGACGGAATAGCCTACCTAAGATACTACAAGGAGAACAAATAAGCACTCCCCCTTCTCAGGAAGTCAAGTCAACAGGTTCTGAAGCCAGTCATTTTGGTAAGATTAAAGTCGAGGAAACCCTAAAGGGCTCAAAGGTATTGACACATAAATTAGAAGCATCATGGTCAAGTCGGGTACGCCCCCAAGAAAAAGCCCAATTTGAGGCTTTCCTGAAGTAGTGACAAAATGTGCCTCCTTCATCACCAACTACCCCTTCTGTCACCTCAAATACAACAAAACAACAACAATCTACAAAGATTATCTCTCCCAATACATCACTGACACCTTTGCAATCCAGCTTCGGGACTCCTCATCCCGAAATTGTTTTCATGAATGATCTTACCCCCATCTCACTCGAAGAGATGCCACCTTCGGATTTCTTCTTTAGTAAGAAAAGGAAGGCCATCTTGAAAAGAGAATCACACTAGAAAGATGGAGTGATAACTAAAAGGCAGAGGATTTTGTATGACAGGAATGATCGAGATGATATGGAATTCGCGAAAGAAGTTGCAGGTTCATTGGGTGCTTTTGCCACTGCAAATCAATGGTCTGTGGAGAATCTGGCCGAGCAACCACAACATAAAATCTTATTGGTGGGGCAGTTGCAAGATCAAATACTGGCCATGGAACAGACTGTAAGGAACAAGATGAGCCAAGACGTTGAGCAAATTCAAGCTCATGACCAACAACAAATCCAACAGTTGGAGGCTAACCTCGAGGAGCTCCATCGAAATTCACAGGCCAACTAAGGATTAGTCACTCAACGTGATGAATTGATAGGTCAATTGCAAGCTAGATTAGCCCTGATTGAAGGTACCTCGGTAGATATCTCAACCTTCCAAACTCAAGCACTAGAAATAAATGAAAATATGGAAATGGCCCAGCAAGATCTGATTATGAAGGTTGATGCCATCCAGAAGTGTTACCAGGCAATAGAACTTGCTCTGAAGGATATCTATATTAAAGAAAGAGAAGCTCGCTCCTCTGCTCTCTCCTTCTAAGAAATTACGAGGTGATATGGTCTTAAAGGTGTGGGAAACGAATTTGGTAGAGAGCAAGAGATTAGCCTAGGAGGTAAAGGACGCTTTCCAAGAAGCGTTATAATCATTAGAAAAAAAACTAATTGATTTTTAGGGAAGCAATATTGTTGAGGACCTAGGGAAAATCAATATTGAAATGAACCAACATAATTCTAGAAAGGGAAAAGAAGAAACTCTGGAAGCCATTTAGGAAATGAGCCAGATTGATCTTCTTAAGATTACTAAATGGCTAGTGAACCCAAGTTCACAGTTCTAGGCCTTAGCTCAAGAAGTGAAAAGAATCCAAGAAAGGTTGCCTCAGGTAGAGACGAAGTTATTCAGTATCGAGGTAAACGAAACAATTGAGCCCTCAAGGTTGGTGGTGGAATTATTAGATAGATGCAACCGATGCATTGAACATGGAAAAGCAAGCACAGTTGGGAGCAGGTAAGAAAATGTCATTACATTGCTGAACATAGTTGGAGGGACAGATGGCAACGAAACTAAAACGACCAGGACAATATGTCGAATTAGTAAGAAGACCAGACGACAACTGTGTCCAGTCTAAAGGACTAAAGGAAAGAGGCGTGTTTGCCCAGTAGATGAAGAGACAGAGGAGAACGCCAACATAACTTATCTGATTCTACATACATTTGTATTATTCAAGTGTATGCTATTTTTGTAAGAAGTCCAACCGTTTTGAGTTGTGATGATTTTTGTATAAATACATAGATTCAAGATTGATTCAAGGCTGCTTCTTGCCAGACGTAATAGAGAAAACTCTCCTTTTTTAGTATTAATACAAGTGTAGACAGAGATTCCAAATTATGTTCAGTTTGAGTTATGTGCTTCTTCTGTATTTCCATATCTCCAATTTTTCTTATGTAATTCCTTAATAAGCGATTGATTGCAATTTAGTATCACAACTACTGTAATCACATTAAATCTACAATTCGTTAAGTAAGTAGTTTTTCCTCTGTATTTACTGTAAGTAATACAAGACCTGCAAGCTATTTGAATTAATGTATCTCATATCCTGTTCAAGGGTGCACTCTTCACTTTCTTCTATTGCAAACAAGGTGAGACTCATCTTCCATTGATGCCTATCTTTGTTTAACGGTTTTGTAAGTTTCTCCCACGCCATTTGATATTAAAATTGTGGCTTAGACAATGAAATACGACCTCTGTACTGTCCTATTATTAATTTCATTGAAGGAACTTTTCTTATATAACTAAAGGTAGAAAAAGCACTCTTAAAAAACAGTCTCTTTAAAGTTTCCTGATGTCGGACATTACTCTTTGAGCCTTCAGTTTAATCTCAGGAACAATAGGACTATTCATTACATATTCCCCCATAGTAAGATTGATCTTATGGCATTTTCCTGAGAAATTGATAGTTCCTCCATTTGCAATCATTACTTGAAACTTTAGCGCTGGATATATAAAGAAATTGAGAGCTTTGGCTAATTTATAGTGAATGAAATTATGAGTACTACCATAATCAATTAGGACTATTACCGTTTTCTTTTTGATATATCCTTTGATCTTGAGGGTTTGAGAAGTGTTAATTCCATCCAATGCATTACATGATATCGTGGTAGTCAACTCTTTTGAAGAAATCTCTTCTATGTTTTCATCTTGAGATGGTTCTTGTTGTTCTTCTTCTTCTTCTTCGTCTTCACAATCTATGTAGAATAATTTTTTCTCACCACACTTATGTCCCTTACTGTACTTGTTGTCACAATTAAAGCATGAAGCTTTTGCTTTTCTTTCCTCCAATTGTTGCGATGTCAACCTTGTAGGTTGCGGTGTTTTAGAAGAAGGAACATTATTCTCTCGATAGATGTTAGGAGTGGTCCTTCTAGTATCCATAGCCATATTTTTACTTTCAACATTTCTCGCCACCATGAACGCATTGTCCAATGAATTCGATTCCCAAAGGTGAACCTCTTGTTGAATGTTATCCTTTAAAGTTCCTATGAATACATCAATCAAGTGCTCATCTAGAATATTCGTTACCTTTATATTCAATCTTTGGAAGTTCTCAATGTGCTCTGCAACTGAGCCCTTTTGCTTGAGAATTGTCAATTGGCTAAAGAAGGTATTGGTCCTTGTATCCTCATAGTGTGTTATCATTTCTTCTGTGAAAAATGTCCATGTGACAAGTGATTTAGGAGAACAAAGCCATCGATACCACACAAATTGATTGGCTTCTAAATATAAAGAAGCAATTCGTACTTTTTGTGTGTTTGGCACACCATGTAGATCAAATAACTGCTCGATCTGAAGTATCCATGTGATTGGATCCTTGCCATCAAAATTCCTCATATTGCTCTTAGGAAAGTGGTTGGTCTTCAACCCAAAGTTGGAGTTTCTCCATTATTTATTTGTCTTCCTTATGTCCTCGTCGTGAATATCATGGGATACATTTTCACTTTTAGGTGGTCTGTCTATAAGTAAATTTTTCAATCCTTCCATGATATCCCTTTTTAAACCATCCATCTTAGTATCCATTATTGCCTCCAACTTAGCTTCAGTCGAATCCATCATCCTTTATAGTTCATCTTTTGTTAATGTCTTCTTTTGCAAAACATTTATGTTCCTATGTATTTCTTCACCTTCATCAAGAGTCCAAGTAGGACTATCTGAAGGTTTATTTGGTGTAGGAGTTCCCCTTTTTGGTGGCATGTTGGCCACGTATCACTTTTAAACCTTGATTTCGAGGTGGTTATGCTAAACGACCTTTCTTCTGATCTATCTCCAAAATTTCACCCCTTCTGGGTATGAAAACTTCGTTCTGTAGTTCTTTGATATGTCTTCTATACAATGCTACATGTCTGATAAAAGTATGATGTGCCAAGTGGAAGTTATGGTAACTTCTCCACACCTTGCTGATTTTTGGCCCTTCCAGAAGAGCGTACTTGTAAAGCATGTCAAGAGCACAATATATGATATTTGATTTTGAAACTTGCACTAGAAATACTACAAACTGTACACTATCCAATGCAACTAGTCTCACTTAATTTGAATACTCACTGAAGAAGATATCATTGTTTTACCCAGAACACTTGTTTGAGATTAATTAATATGACTAATCAACTACCCTATCTTACACTGGGTGTATCTACAAAAGTAGGATGACCCAGAAGCTGATTTTTTTTTATCACAGATACCTTGATAATTTCTCTAAATAGCCTCTAGGTTTCAGGGTCTGAAACATCACACACAAAAAAATTATAGAAAAAAATCCGCGATGACTAAATTCAGGATGATTCTGGAACCCTATCTTACACAGGCTATATCTCTGAAAGTATAAGGCCTAAGGAGATGAAATTTTAACCCCGTGTACCTTGATCCATCTATTAAATATCCCCAAAGGGGTTCCTTCTGAAACATTGTAGAAAACAAGTTATAGTGAAAATTACAAGGTGTCTCAAATGCAACAGCAAAACCCTAAGACCTTGAGCTTTGATACTAAATATCAAAATAGCATAAAAACATCAGAATACGTAATCAATGCCTTGACAAAGAGAGAATTTCAGATAATAAGGCTCTTCAAGGGGGGAACCTGCTTATACACCACAGAAATTTACCAATACAAGACGATTCCAAATGAAAAGGTCTCCTTGGTATATATACGAGACTAGGAGGTACAATTACAACTAATGTACCCAAGCCGACATAAATAAAATAACAATACTAATGTAATATGCCCCAATTAAGGGGTAATGTGCCACTATTTAGGGCTAAACAACTTAAGGTTATTGCTACTTCATGTGGGGTTTGGATTGCCCATTGTAAAATGGACAATGGGTTGTGTGATTTCCTCCTCTTTTGCAATTCTAATTAAATGCTATGGATCTAGTTTTTTTTATCCCATCCAGAGGGCTGAACCAAGGATTCCCATTGTCTCCCTAATTGTTCCTCCTAATTGCAAAGGGACTTATTCGAGCAATCACTGATGCAAGGCAATCAAATAGAGTTCAGGGAGTTTGGATAAGGATATATGTACATCTAATGCATCTTTTATTTGTTGATGATGTGCTAATATCATGTTTTTGCTCAGAGGTTGAAGGCAAGATTTAGAAGAGAATCTTAGATACTTTTTGTGGATCTATGGGCATGGTGGTCAATATCATGAAGTCGGCTATCTATTTCCCACCAATGGAGGATGCTTTGTGACATTGGATGGATGACCTTCTTTCCTTCCCATATTTCGATTTAGATGATGTGTTTAAATACCTTGGGTTCATATTAAATCCAAATAAATATGGAGTAGCCAACTGGAAATGGATACTATAAAAAATGGATAAAATGATTAATTTTTTGTGTAACCATTGGATCTCGAGAGGTGGTAGGTTGATGCTCATAAAATTAGTTCTTGAAGAAATTCACATTTTTTTTACGTCTATTGGAACAAATTCCTAAAGGGATTCTAAATAAGATTCGTAAACTCTATTTCAGTTATCTATGGAGAGGCAGTACTAAGTATATGGGGTTGCATCTAGTAAACTAGAAACAAGTGGCCCCACCCAAGAGTCAAGGAGGGTGGGACTGAAGAATATTTTATTGTTTGGCAAGGCACTAGCAACAAATACACTGTGGGTTTTCCTCTCTAGTGATAGTTTATGCAGAAAGATACCTTTTTCCAAGTACATTTCTCCATGTTCTATCCTAGATTGGATTAGAAGACGTCATAAGAAAACCATGAATTCTTTCAACCAATGGAATGCCCTCACCCTTTCTTTCCACGTTGTGGGTAACTTCTTGGCATGGAGAGTGGACTCGGGTTCACAAGTTTGCATAGGTGTTAATGCGATTGCAGGTTGTGGTCAAAGCATTCTCCCCACAAAAAGCACTAATCCATTATTTAGAGGAGTTAGAAAGGTGCACCTTGAATAGGATTGGCGATCCTCACAACACAACATTGTTGAGGAAAAGGTGGCTTCAAGCACATGAGATAGGATTGAATGTGGTATGGCATAACCACTAACACTTGTACACCTAGGAATTATCTAGAGCATGTATCGGGCTTCAAGATGCAGAAAACGAGCCGGTTTGGTCTTACAATAACATTGGCAGTCACTACACAACAAAACTAGGATACAAGGCACTTAAATAGGTTGGGCCAAAGGCTAATCCTCGGTGGTATCAGAAAATATGGAAGACTAAAGCATCGTCTAAAAGTGTACTCTCCTTTTGGCTCGTGCTAAGAGGTAGAGTGCTCACTTAGGATAGACTCCAAAGAATAAACAAGTTGGGGCCTTGATTCTGTTATTTATGCCGAAGTGATGCCGAGATAATTGCACACCTCTTCTTGGACTGCACATTCATAAAACAAGTATGGAAACACATTGAGACTCAACTGGATGTGCCTCAATGTTAAATTGTCCATAGTGGAATGTTAGAGGGAATTTTTTATTTCTAGTCACCTTAAAAAGTTCAGAGCCCTCCTTGTCTTGGTCACTTAGGGAATATTGTTGGATCGCAATTCAAACTTGTTTGAGGATAGGTATACACTCAGTGACAAAGTATCTCTTTACCTTTACACTCGGTCACTTAGGGTTTTGGCACTATTTACCTTGTATCAACCCACTATGAGGTAGAAAATAGTTTGATTAATTGGCGAGATGAATATAAACAAAGAAATGGCATGGGGCTTCTTTGACGTTTCATGTCAGGGCTCTGTCCCTATCTGTGGCCTTGAATTTATTCTCTATATGTTTGATACACATTTCTTTACTTGCGAAGCTAACTTGGGGCAGAGAACCAACAATAAAGGTGAATTTACAACACTATTTGCTCTACTAAAATGTGTTGTTGAATTGAATATCCACCAACTTCAGGTGTTCGATGACTCGAAATCGATGATTAACTGGATGAGAAATAGGCTCTGGGTTTATAAATTGAGTCTTCTACAACTTGCACAACATTTGAGAGCCATCATTGAATATTTTTCAAGGGGTTACATTCACACATGTTTATCGTGAGCTAAATTCTCAAGTTGATTCACTTTCAAAAGAGGCTCTTTTGCTTCCCAAGAACTCTTACATTCTCCGAGAACATAATGATGCACAACTAGGGGCTCGTATGGAGTGCAATTTCATTGATCCATAATACTTTTCCTTGATTAATTATGACAAAGTTATTGTGTTGAGTGCATTTTCATTGATCCATAAGACTTTTCCTTGATTAATTATGAGAAAGTTATGTATGAAGATTCTAGTTTTTTCACAATGCGCTACTAGTGACTGTTTTTTTTTTCTTATGTCTCTGATAAAGGAACTCTAAGCCTAGAAACAAGATGAAAGGTTAATATTTTTTGTAAATCTGGATATACTTATTTGTATGGATGTGTCTGGCGCCTAAGGAATGTACTTTAAATTCTCTACTAAAATAGTAAGTACGATATTTTTTCCTTGCAAAACATTATTATTATTATATATTTTTGCGCAAGCTCTAACAATTAAGAGTCTTTGGACGATGTTTCATAATGAGAGGTTGTGGGGAAGAGTTATGAAGGAAAAATATTTTGATTATGAAATTGTTGAGAACTAGATTGAATGAGAAAGAAAGTCATTCAATTGAGCTTTGATGATTTGGAAAGCATTGGTAAAAGATTTTCCTCTGATTGATAATTGGCTAGCATGGAACGTGGGCAAAGGGAACATGTTCAAGATTATAGAAAACCCATGGGTGAGGTGTCCTGCAAACTTCAGGTTCTCTAAGACTTTGTTGGTGTCAGTCCATAATCAAAATAGTTCCAAGATAGCATATGTACGTACCCCAAACTGAGGGGATGGTAATTAGGGTTTGGGAACTAGAATTTTGCAGTTGGGTTGTTTGGTTAATGTATTAGATCCTAGTTTTTTACCTAGAGAAATGTCCTATGACGACTTAGCAGATTATTCGAAGGAAAACCTTATCGAGACAAAGATCTTTCCAGTTTGACATGCCATATTTTTTTACTATGAATCTCAAGAGGTACAGGGCCCTTCTACTGTTGTGGATGGTGTGGATCGTGTGTTGGGGAAACAAGTCGATCTCAAAGGTGAAGTAGGCCTGAATAAGACAAGTATTTTGAATAGGACAGGTATTCTGAGTCGATATGTCGAGGGTATTAAAAGTACTTTAACTTTTCCAGCTTGGAAAGAGGGCTCTAATAATGGTACAATATATGAACTCATTTCTCGGGTGCTTTCTCCTTTGTTTTCTCAGTCAGTATTGTTATCGCGGGATTTGTACTTATGAAAAGCCCAACACAAGTCCCCCAAATCTGCATAAATATGGAAAATCCTACCACTGTCCCTCATTTTAGTGATGGAGGAAATCCACCAGAGGGGAGGCTTCCCCGGTGACCTCAAGGGATCAAAGTAGCAAGTAGAGTATCCAAGCCTACCGCCCCCTGTCTTGATCACCTAAAGATTAGTCTAGGTCAAGGGAAACTTAGAGGTATAAGGATGTTTGAGTGCTTTCCTGGAACAAGAACAATTTATAGCATATATGTGATGATTTCCAAGTACAAACATGCAATTAATACCTCATAAGACACTAAACAATGAAAATTGCAATGGTTGGTGCAAATTTTGCAGCAATACATGAGTCTTATAACATCAATATAAATTTGTAATGACAACAATAAAAAGAGCTTAGAATTTCAACAATTGACCAAGCAAATTAAGCATGTATCACATGGAACATTATCCAATTGCTTAAGAGAAAATATGAGCAAGTTAAACCACCTTTACAAGAGTGTATGCAACAAATAAGAGCGTATTAAGATGGTTGTAGCAAAATTTTCCAACGATAGCAAGTCTAATAGAGAGTCAGTGAGTGTTGGTGTTAGCAAAATTAGTAGAAAGCTCGAGAGAATTGAAAGAGAGTGTTTGTTCATCAATTTCACCAATAGAGAGCTATAGATTAGTGCCTTTGAGGGCTACAGAGTCTTTATAACAACAATACACAATAATGCTTTAAGATTGAGATAGCATACACTAAGAGGTTGAGATTAAACTCCAAGGTGCTAGCACATCAGGGCATCAAGGTTTAATCGTTAAACCTTAGGATTGCTAGAGTGCAAGCACTTTAGGGCTCTAAAAACCTTTTCTCCCATCTTAAGACTTCAACTAAGTCAAGAAATCAAGTGTTTAGGGCTAAAATCCTAGAGTGATAGCACTTTAGGGCTTTAGGATTCTAACCCTAGCATGGATTCCTTTAGAAATTTTGGATAAAATTAACCTTGTGAGAGGAGTGAGCACTTATGCTCCTCTCTTAGGGTTTCACCAAGCAAGATGTCTAACATGAAAAAGAGAAATTACCATGCACATTGATAACAAATTGATACCATGAAGTTCACCAAGATAACATGACCTAAAACCCTAATTGCAAAAATTTCATCCAAAAATCAACAAAAGCATCCAGAAATTGATCGTCCAAGCAAGTCGCATAAGTGTAGAAGAGAGAGATAGCCAAGAAGGGTGAAAATTTTAGACTTGTTCTCACAAATGGTGAGTGATGACTGACAATAAAATGAAATGAGATGGTATTCTATTTATATGAGGCCATCTAAACCAATTTTTCCACATAAAATTGTCAATTACAAATTAGAAGAGGGTCAACACCCTTTATTTTCCCTTACATTATGCAAAAATGAAAAATACATGAAATAAAACCCTAAAGAGGGTGATGTAGGGATAGAGAATGCGATGTCCATCGTCAATGAGTGGAAACTTGGGCCTCCAAAGGCCATGTGTCATGATCATGTGTGCAAACGTCCTATGCCATGAGCCTCCACCTATCAAACCACCTTCAAAATCCATCATCCATCAAACCCTGGCCTCCAAGATGACGTCAAGGGCTAGAGGGTGATGTCCTAGGCCTCCAAAGGAAACATTCAAGTGTAGAGAGTGACATCATGTGTGGCTCATCATCCTTCGTTGGGAAAGGTCTTGCAAAGACAAACACCTATGCCCTCCAAGAGTCCACAAGTCATATGAATCATGTTAAGTAAGCCACATTTAATACAAAACCACCCAAACAAGTGCATTAAATCCCCGTTTTCAAATTAAACAAATGCTCAAAGACCTTATAAAATTTGCCAAATTTAGGTATGGGAGGGGTATCATGGTACCCTATTGGGTAGGCCAAACCCCAATTCAAGGAATGTTTTCCAAGAAGACCCTATATAGACCATGTAATGAGTATGAGGTGGATTGTGGAAGGACTATTGCACATAACATTCTTGACATATTAAGGGTTCATATTGTCTCATTTATGGGTGCCTTTATGGAGGGTGTGCTACATCCTTGAGTTTCCCTTTGTTTATAATGCAACCTTTTTCCAAGCCCTTTATTTGCCTTTTTATTAAGTACGAACATTGAGTGCTATGTGTTGCAAAGAAAAAGAGCATCGCAATGCCACTTGAAGTTAGAACACACTGAGTGCTATATGCATTGGAAATTAAAGAACACCACAATGCATTCCCCCATCAAGCATGACATTTTTTGTTTGTTTTTTAAGAAGTGATTTATTCATTCAGAGAAGCGTTTCATGGTTCTCAGAACTTTAGGGTGAGCATTTATGTATGATGTTAGCTACAACACCTCTGGGCTTCGGCCCCTTCTTCCACGAAATGAGGTACAAACCCTTCTTAGGGTCAATGCACCCAAAACCCAAAAGATGAGGAAGCAGAGGGGAAGAAGTGTGGAAAGTGGTAAGCATGAGTGAGGAATGGTACAATGAAATTTTAGGGAAACTCCACAGTAACAACCCCTTTCCTGAGGGTGACCAACTTACTAGGATGCCATGTCAACCACCAAGGTGAAATTAGGCAAAAGATATAATTTCCAAGCAAACGTTCCATAATCAAGAAAGGACTCTTTGCAACATGCTTAAATGCTTCAAATATTAAAGTGACACTTACAATGCGATTGGACTTGTTACCTCATGAAGCTAGAACTGTTGTCTCATGCGATCTAGGCCAGTGCTATGGACGTTGCTCTACTGCAAATGATGATGATGGTGAACTGTGGTGATGAATAGGGCCTATGTGGGTTGTGCTATTCATCTGACTCTCGACACTCCACGTCTGCTAACTGTGGGCCTCAAGACATCATCTCCTTGGTTACCCCTAGGTTGGTTGGGTAACAAGTATCTTTTGTGAAAGATTAGGGTTTGGCTAGGTCTTTTATGTTCTTCGGTTAGTTCTTTGGCACCATTGGTTGGGGAGGAAATCTTGGAGAATAGGGTTTTCCCTAAGGGTTTAATGGAGCCTACTTATAAGTAATTTGAGGGTTGGTTTTAGGCAAAACATTCCCCAAAGGTTGATGATATTGAGGGTAGTTGTAAGCATTGTGTTGAGGAGTCAAGATTGAGGAGGAATATAATATTTGTGAAGAAAAAATTGAGTATTATTCATTTTGTTTTTCGGGGGGGTATTTGAATGCATCAGGTGGTGGATATGGCATCTTAGGTTCTAGTGGGTTATTTATGGGCTAGAAGGATGTGTGATAAGAATCTTATGGATTGGAACAGTGTTTACTGGAAGCCAATATTATAATGTTGCCCACGGTTCTATATGCTAGCTAGGGGTTGGATGAAATTCATTCTTAAGGTTGCAAGGGATATGATGAAAATTATGGGGAAATTTTGGCAGTGGGATTCAAATACATTCATTATGAAAAGACGATCCCCTTTTTTGGGTGAAAAATTGGAGAAGTCATTAATAGTACCAATGTAGGTAATATTACCTAGTTTACCATTACAATTCTAGACAATATATGTATCAAAAGAAAATATAAATTTCATCATTTTGTTCATGGAGGCTAACATGAGCTTCATGGAGACTAGTGTTATGGCAATTGGGAAGGTGCTAGTTGGTTTGGACTTAAGGGAAGGTCTACATGAGCAAGTGATTATTCAACAAGGGTATATATCTCATTCTCAAATCTTAGACTATTCTAGTGTTCCTTTCAAGTGCATTAAATATCATAAATATGGACACCTTGTAGAAGATCTTACTTTCAAACATATCAAGAAAATTTAGATTAAAATGGGGATGGATTTGGGTGATGGGAAGGATTCTCAGACTCAAGTGAATTTGGGCTCTCGTAAGACCTTGGAGGAGGAACTTTTGAAGCTCGGTGAAGTTGTGCATGTGGGTTTAGAGCCTCGATCGTTTTTGGTTCCAGATGCAGTGGATTGACGAGATGGTGTCTCTACAAACGTTTGCTTGAAATATTTCAAGTAGCTCATCTCTCCTATATCAATTAAGCACTTCTTAGTTACCTCTATTTATAGGATTTACAACAATGCAAATGTTAGGGTTGAAGTGGGTATGGGTATGGATGTGGGGAAGGAAATTTCTACAAATATGAGACTAATTGAGAGGGGGTGATAGGGAAATTTCCTCGTAGAATGAAGGGAAGGATTTAAGTAAGGGATATGGGCTAATACCTTTGATTTTCAATCATCATAGTAGGGTATGCCATTTGAACAATTATGCTACTTCTTCAAAGAGTGGAGGGGATTCTAAATGTTCTTCTGGATATTTTTTTAGGTCTCAATCTCTAGGACTAAATCTCATGGAGCAAGGCGTGGTTGGTTGTTTAGGTTCAAATCCTCCTTTTGTTCCTTTAGGTTCTAATAATGGTAGAAAGTCCACTTTGTTTATAGCACAAAAAAAAAGAAAAAAAGGAAGCTTTAGTGGGAACGTGAAGTCTTTTAAGGGGGGTCATTAGAGCAATCAATAATCCGAGGAGGAGTGTCACATGAAATTTGTGACATTGAATGAGGGGTGGGCCATCCCTATAAGAAATAGGCCTTGGGTAGATTGGTGTATTTACATCATTTGAATATGTTCTTGTTGAAAGAGGTTATGAGCGATGGGGAAAAAATAGTTAGTGAATTGGGGAAATCCTATGGTGACTCAGACTTTGTTTATTTAGATTCTTCAAGTCATTTTGAGGGGTTTGATATCGAGCTAGAGGAAAAAGGTTTTTAATGTACTAACATTTTCTCCTTTGACTTAAGTCCTTGGACTATTTTATATGTTTAAGAGTTGAGATAAGTTATCATAGTTCTAAATATTGATAGTCCATATGTAGACCGAGTGGAGTATGGGAAAATATTTTTGCAATTTTTTTTTATCGATCAAAGATTTCTTATGATGCGTGGTGATTTCAACTTTACTTTGGAAGATTTTTTATGATGCATGGTGATTTTAATTTTACTTTGGGAAGGTCTAAGATATGGTGCACAATCGTAATCCAGGATGCCCTATCTAAGTTCTTTGTGGGGAAATTGGAGGATAAGGGTTTATAGATATTGAGTCGGTCCAACTGAAGCCCACTTGGAGGAATATGCACTCCAAATATAGTAGAATTGTAAAAAGGTAATAATTTCTTAGTGAATTATGCCTTGATTTCAAAATTATTAGGAATCAAGCCATGAGTAGGGTCAGGGGGAATCATACCATATGCTAGTGTTTTCTAAGGTTGCGAGAATGGGGGAAAAGCCACCTAGTCTTTTTAAATTCAATGTGAATTGGCTAGGATAGGAAGAATATGTTGAGATGGTGGAGGATGCATGGATTCATTTTGATGATCAATCTCAAGAATAAGTTGCCTTACAATTGTTGAAGAACTTGAAAACTCCTAAACAAAAATATGCTAAATAAGCCCATAGGAAAACGTTGAAGGAGGAACAAGAGATATTGGACGTGGAAGCTCATCTAGAGGAGTTGTATTTTGTGGATTTTGCAATATTTCCTAATGAAGATTGCAAATTCAAGGTCAATGATTTGGAACGAAAAAAAATAAAGTTGTTGGCAATCAAGGAGGTTGATTGGAGGCTCGATAGTCGAGCTTTGTGGCTAGAAAAGGGTGATAATAATACTATTTTTTCATAAGTTTGCAAATCATTGATATAATATAAATACTATTTGGAAAATACCAAGGCATAATGAGTTAGTGGATTTGTATTTTAGGGAACTTTCTCAGCTGGGGGTGGATCATTTCAAAACTATTTATAAAGAAAAGGAGCAAGTGACAATCACCAAGGTTTTTAGGATGACAACTTTCTTTCCAAGTTTTGTGGGTGAGGAGAATAATTAGATGCTTTTGGATGAAATATCGAAAGATGAACTTTAAACGATCATGCACATTTTTTAAATAGATAAGAGTCCCATGTTAAATGGATTGATTATTGAATTCATTATGGGTTTTTATGAGATCATGGAAGAAGACTCAATAAGTGTTATTGATGAATAATTTCTTTTTGAAAAGATGATAACTGCTTTTATTTTTACTTTCATTACTCTAATTCCAAAAGATGATGACCCAATTTATTTTGACCAGTATAAACCTAACTCATTGTGTAGTTGTATTTACAAAATTGTTTCAAAGGTGATTGATCTAAGAGTGAAAAAGTTATTGTCTAATGCCATATCCATTGAACAGTTTGGGTTTTTGTTAGGTAGACATACTCACAAGGCTAATGTAGTATCCCAGAAGGGGCTTCATTCAATCAAAACCAAAAGGATGTCTTCTATAGTCGCAATGCTAGATCTTTCAAAAACCTACGACATGGTAATCCAGATTTATTTGAAGATGTTGTTGTTGTATCTGGGATTTATTGTTCACTTTGTAAAGTGGGTAATCAATTGTCTTTCCTCGGTTTCTTTTGCTCCTTTAAGTAATTGACCAACTTCAACTTTATTTAGACTTGGTAGAGGGCTACGACATGGACCCCCTCTTTCATTGGTAGATAGTCCGAGTGAAGCATTTATGGATGCAAAAAGAAATGGTTCTTTCGAAGGTGAAAAGATTGGAAGTAATATTTTTCTATCCCATCTTTTGTTTATCAATGATATATTAATCTTTCGTGATGGTACAAGGAGGAATGCCCAAAATTTAATATAGTTGTTGGATCTACGTTGTAAAGCTAAATGGATGTTGATCAATATAAATAAGTCTTCTATACCCTTTACGAGATTGGAAGATAAGGAGGTCCATTATTTCTCTCAGATATTTCCTTTTCAATGGATAGATAATGAGAATGGCTTGAAGTACCTAGGTTTTCATCTCAAGCCAAATGATTATGGAAAGAAGGATCAGTATTGGCTCATTGCAAAGGCGGAGAAGAACCTATCCATATGGTGTATCATGGTGGTCAAATATGTGCTCAAGGATATTCCTATATTCTAGATGTATTTAGCCTTTATCCCTAAGGGGGTTTTGGAAAAGATTAAGAAATTTAACTTTAGGTTTCTATGGTCTAGAAGCAGGGAGAAAAGAGGTCTAGGTTGGGTGAGATAGAAATAGATTACTATGCCAAAATATCAAGGTGTTTGGGGTATAAAGAACATTGATTTAGTCAATTGGGTCTAGCTGGTGGGGTTTTGGGATGGAGTGTTATCTTCCCCACCTAGGTTCTATTCCTGTTAACGACATGTTGAGCTAAAAAATGAGTATATTGTTGTAATGACTTCGAGCCCTATTATTGACCAATTATGAATATAGGGTTTACCCTGGGTACCATCCTTGAAATGAGGGAAGTACCCATGGGTTCTCCATGGGCGTTGTTACCTAGAAAAAATAAAATAAAGAACATTCATTTTTTCAGCAAGTCATTGGATGTGTTTCAAGACGATCAAGGGTAAGGGTCTTTGGTGTTAGGTCATACATAAAACATATACAATCCCAGATTTTGTGGAATATTGGTTAAGGAATCCTGTTAAGAAATGGTGTAATGCTTCCATTATCTGAAAATCAATGTATTAGCTTTCCTTGTAATGGGACAATGTCTTGTCTGGAAATTTAGAAATAGAGTAATGGCGAGAAATGGTCAAATCCTTGGGTTGGGAGTCACCAAGACTATAAATTGTCTAATAGGATTATTAAGAATGTCATAGAGGTGGTTATTATGCTAAAAGTCAAGTAGACTATCCAAAAATGACTATTGTCTAGAGGCAAGAGTGAAAAATATAGTACATGCTGGGTTTAGATGGAGGGGAAACTATTGAATGATAGAGATTATGTTTTACTTTGAGGGATATCCATGTAAGGATCAAGTAGGATGATGATCATCTTATATGGAGGTAAAACCCAACTAGTGGTATTGACACTCCTAAATCTAAATATCAAGCTTTAAGCGTTTCAGTTGGGGAGGAGCAAATGGTATGATGGTGGAAGCTTGTTTGGAAACATAAATGTCCTTTAAAGACTAACATTTTTATGTGGCTAGCTTTAAGGCATAAAATTCTTACTTGGGATAATTTTCAAAAAAGAGGTTATAATGGTTC
>ML791380.1:0-20220 GCA_009831015.1 Picea engelmannii
AAAAAAAAAAATGGTTTCATATTTCTAGTGCAACGATATCATATAAAGTCAAATAAAGACCAAATTTGGAATGGAGTTATCTTGTAGGTATCCCCACATGCTCACCAAAAATTAACTCAAGATTTTTCCTCTATGGTCCTTAAAAATGCAAAATGGTTGTAGATAAAATTCTACTATAACTTGGCCATGCGGTGTCTGTTGGAATTCAAATTTTAAAAGAAGGTAGTTGATATCAATATTTACATGCTCACCAAAAATCAGCTTCGTAGTTGCATGTATGGCCCTTAAAAAGGAAAAATGGTTGTGGATTAAATTCTACTTTAACTTGGCCATACAGTGTCCATTGGAATTCAAATTTTAACATAAGGTAGCTGATATCAATGTATACATGATCACAAAAAATCAGCTTCATATTTGCTAGTATGACCCCCTAAAAACACAAAATGGTTGTAGATGAAATTCTACTATAACTTGGCCATGTTGTGTTTGTTGGCATTCAAATTTTAACAACAAGTAGATGAAATCAATATCCAAATGATCTCCAAATTTTATAGTTATATTCATCCATTTCATTCCCCAAAAAATAAAAATACAATCAGGTCAAGAAGGGCCACTCAAATCCCCCATACCAAAGACAATTTGTGTTTGTTGTATATGAAAAGTTTTGGCATTTGATGTGAATATTTTTAAGGGATTAAATGAGATGGTTATTGATTGATTTGAACCATATTTACTCTTATATTGGTCTCTTGAAATAAGAAGGAGGCTATATCCCCCATACCCTTAAATTATATGAAAGTTATGCATAGATTATTGTGGAACTATTGTTAATAATTTTGAAGATTATTACGATGTATTTATCTATATTGTATGATGGATTGTATCATGTTTTGGCCTCAACACTATGAGATCCTATTTTTTATAAGGCTTTATGCCATTATGTATAACCATTTATTAGTGAATAATGGGGCAAGAAGCCTGTAGATTAAAAAAAAAAATCCTTATGTTTAATATGACCCTAATGATCATGGAATCACACTTCTAATCAAGGGATAAGGTGTTATATGCATGCACTTAAGGACCTTAACCCTAAACCCTAGGTTTGTCCTCTTTTGGAGAGAACAAGACTTCCATCTAAGAGATTCCAGGGAATTGATGAGTTGAGATGGTTGATGAATTTTTTAAATAGAGTCAATATGTGAATCCTATGCTTATGCATATTGTAATTTGGTTATGCTATATGTGCTTAAGTGTCACCATAATGAAAAGTTATTATGTGGCAAATTGTGAAGTAATAGTTCTAATTAAGTTGAGGTCTTCAACTTGAGTTGTCTAGAGAAACTACAATCTAGACCTTGCATTTAAATATGGAAAGCTTGACTTTATGTTGATTGGTGTAATGCCTAACTATATTATAGTAATTAAGAAGAAGGTTTTTTATGTTGTAAATAGTATTAATGTGTTGTATTTTGATTTACATATCGTTGCCATCAATGAAATGTTAAACCAATAAACCCTACTTTTGATATTAAGAATGAAGGTACGTTTCAAATTGGTATCAGAGCCAAGTTACAACACGAGGGACTATATGGGCTCAAAGGAATGAATGACAACGTTTTTGGTGTTATGATAAGCTAATTAATTATTCTTGTTACACATAGAGATAAATGTGTACAATTTATGAGGTAATCCATGTTATAGCATTACATCAGTTTACACATTTTGTAGAACCTTTGGAGTTTGTTTGGTGGTAGCTTGTATGAGAATGTTTGTAAGAATTGAATTTCTCATTCATTTCTCAAGTTATTCTTTATTTCATTGTCATCTTTCTTTAGAACTTGGTTCTAACACTTGTTTGGATGTTGTTGGATATCATATCTCTTGCCCAAGTGGAAACATCTAATACGTCTTGCTTTCTAGTGCATAATCTCTCTCTTGGATGTTATTTTCTATTCTCTAAATTTGAAATTCATGCTTTATTTGATCAAATAGTTAATTCATAAGTTGTGGATAGCGTTAATATTGTACTATCTTAGCATATAATGATTTGGTAGTCAAATCACACATTGCACCATTGATTTATGCTAGTTGATTACACTCTTATTCCCTAAAGTAGCTTAAAAGTGGTGCTTGTATCTTTGGAGTTTCACTTGTTGAGTGTCAGTCGTTTAAATTCTAAATCTGAAGTGGTTTATACTATTTATCTTTCATATCATATTGGCACACACACACGCATCCACTAGCTCCTAATCCTCATTCTGAAGTAGATATATTGGTATTTCATTCTATTGTTTCTAATTTGTTATCTTTGAAGCATTTACTCACTTATTGGAATCCTTGAGCATCTAGTTGTTATTATTTCATCGATTCTTTGAAGTAAATCATAAGATGGCGTGGTAATTAATTCACTTAAAGAGGTTTACTTTCATAAATAGGGATACCCCCCTTGGCTTTTGACAATGGTGCACTTCCCATCTTGTTGCCCCAAGTTAGCACATGTGTTGGGACTTTTCACAAGGGTGCTAGTTTAGGTAGTAACACTTGGCATTAGATTTTTGCAAAATATCATGAACTTATTATATGATATGCTGGATCTATTCAACAAATTTGGTTTCTCTATCTATCTTAGTCCGAGCATGGTAGGACTCTTCCTCTTAAGATACAATGGGTAGAGCTACGTCTATTAGGACCAATGGTCGGAGCCCCAAGCATAGATTTGTGATGGGCTCTATTGTAGCTATGTTGAACATAAGGAATGATCTCATCCCATGTATGTGGATGCTTAAAATTGTACATTTTGAGGGTATTCACAAACAATTATTGACTACCTTTGTTTATCGATCGATTTGAGCGTCAAAGACAATTGATTTGGTCATCTTGGTGTCAATCATTCACCACAGGATAGACCAAAAAGAACTCATGAACCTACTATCCTTATCTAAAACAATGGTTTTTCTTAGCCCAAAATGAACCCAAACATAATAAAAGAAGAGCTTAGCAATGGCTTCTGTTGTGATACTCTTCTTTTAGGGTGCCAACATGGCCATCTTAGAGAATTGATCAACAACCATAAATACACAGTCGTTACTGTGCTTGGTTGAGGGTAGGCCTATTGGTATCAAAGAAGGTTGTGATGAACTTTCCAGTGGAATATCCACAACAATTTATAGATCATATTGGTATCAAAGCAGGTTTTCTTGGGGTATTTGTGGAAATTTGCAGGGATCCAAGAAATAGTTTAAGAGGAAAGTCATAAAACCCTAGTCATGGTCAATGAGTCTATTCATAACAACCCTCGAGATCAAATAGAGGAGATATTTTTGAGGATGGAAGAAAAAATCGCTCATATATATCACAATATGTCCCTCCTCATGGCGGCTCTAACAAGCAAGCTCAGATCGTTCAAAGAAGTTGGAGGCTCAAACTCACAGATCAGATCAGATGGGAAGTCGGGGGATAATGAAGACACAAAAAAGGAGTCACAGAAAGAACCTGAGAAAGAGAAGTCAAGTTCCAGTACCATAAACCCTTCATAGTCTTTATTCAAGATGGAAGCAAAAGTGGACATAAATCCATACCAAGGTGAGATCCATGTATTAAAACTAAATCATTGGTTGCAACAACTAGAAGTTTATTTTAGTCTTCACCATATAGATGAAGAACAAAAGATATCATTTTCTAGGTTGAAGCTAGAGGGCCATGATTTAACCTAGTGGGAAATCCATATGGAAACACTTAGGTCAAAGGGTGACCCCCCAATAACTAGGTGGGAGGACTTCAAAACCCTCATCAATTCCTAATTCAACCTTATCAAGTATGTAGAGGACCAATGGATCTGGTGGCACTACTTCAGGTACAAGAAAGGGCAGAGTGTACAAGAGTACACCATTGAGTTCAAAAACATGGCCATCATATTGGGTACCTCTCCCAAGAACCAAGATGTACTCAAGTATCTGGGGGGCCTATATAGACATGTATGAAATCAAGTGATGATTTTGAAGCCAAGGACAATGAATGAGGCATGTGTACAAGCACAGTATCTGGAAAACATAAGCCACAAGAAAGGGAAACCAAGTGGTTCCACGCAGAAAGAGCACATGGAAGCTTCCGATTAAAAGAAAAATAAAACATGAGAGATAAAAATAATCAACCAAAACATAGAAACAACACATAAGACATGTGATTTATCTTGGAAAACCCAAACTAGGAAAAAACAACCAATAGATCTATTGGTTCCTTGACCAAACCCGACCAAGTGAGCCTTCACCGCTCATGTCCTAGCACATTACAATGGAGTCTCCTAAGCCTATTTAAAGGCTTCATTACATAAAATACCATGGCCTCAATCCCACGGGTCACCAATACCATGTGTCTGAAACCATTATTGTTGACCTAACAACTTTGACTCTTTCATCCAGTCAAGTTTATCGTACATTCCCCCCTTTAAAATTGACTTGTGGTTTCCAATGACCAAATCTGGCCAATTGAGTTTGCATTGCTCACCTCAAGGCCCTACCCCCCTCACAATTTATAAATATGGTATCCAGAAATCCTGCATGCTCCCTCATATCCCCTAGGTCTATGTCTAGACTTTATCGTTAAGTTACCAGTGGTATGCATGCCTAACCAGGTTTACAGTCGTATGTATATATATATATATATATTATTTATTTTCATTGTTTTTACCCCGGTACTTATGCCACCATCCTCTCACCACAACTTAACCAAGCCTCACAGCCTCCTTCAACAACCCATTCTATGAATATCACGATCATCCCATTGAGACATTATGTCAAACACTTTGTGTGCATTCTTCTCTTTGCCAACAAATCTCATTGAGGCCAATCCATGTCACTTCATGTGAACAATCCACATACTCATAAAGAAGAGCTTCATCCCGAACAAAACCCTTGCACTTAACCCCACAGTGACTCCACCATCACCATTTTTTCTATTGTCTCATTTGCACATCGGGGTCTTCTCTATTCAACATCCATTACAAAACAACCTTGTGCAAATATCACTGCAACTAGCAACAACTTATCGTGGATTATTCACTCATTCATTGATCACGTAAGGCAAAATTACTACCTACCACATCCTTCGTCAATTATCGAAACTCAACAATTGTCCAAGGATCACATGGCGGAAAAAGCCCTTGTAGTGTTAATCTGGCATGAATTTTCCTATAAGAGCGTGATCTTCAAGCGATTCACAAAAACACACTTCTACAACGCACAATAGCTCATTCTAAGAGATCTCCCCTCAATGAAAAAAAACATTGTATACACATTTCTAGGGTATTAATGCACTAATGGAAGGTCATATTTGACTTTGGTGGACCCAACACTCCTTTCCACACTATCACTACTACATATGGAGTTTTAATTCGACAAAACTTTTCAACGATAAGAATAAATTCAATCATATCATCACAAATTATTCAAATTTTAATCTCTTTTTTTTTGGGCACCCCAATAACATCGAACTTTCGACGAACATATATCTTCATCGCTCGTTTGATGAACCTAGAAGACAGTTCGTCGATCTATTGATGAACATAGAGGATTCCAACTACCCATTTGAAAATGGTTTAATGATCATTGGCTTCATTGATTTGGTCAACTTTGACATAGTCAACATTCGTCGGAAGATCGACGAAGGTTAGTGGTTTCGACAATTTTGTTGTAGGTGTGATGGTTATAAAAGATTTTTATGGTCATTGTTTGTTGCATGATTTATTAGTCTTTTTTCTATGCATGACTTGCCTCAAATCCAATTCTTGATTTGAATAGCTCTAATTTTGTACTTTGAAAGTTACACATTTTTAATATTACTTTGTCTCTTTTTTAAATATCGAGATTGGATCCCTAACCCTTAGAGTCTCTTTCATTTGGAGACACAATTTTTTCCCTATGAAATATATAGGTATGAACATGTCTACTCAATTTCATTTAATTATTATACAATTTGTCTTGGTGTAGTTCTCTTTTATTGTTTGATTTTATTACTTGCTTATAGTGAAGCTTTGGAACTTATGTGGTAAAAATGTATGGTTTTGATTTGTTGATTACTGTTATAAACCTTTGATAAATCTATGACAAAAATTGATATGTGTATTGTAATTATAATATATAATTCATATATCATTGTACTTATATTGCTTAAGTGGATTTTGTTATAATTAATATTGGAAATCCCAATGCCAACACCTGAAGAGAGTGAAAGGACGGTTGCTATGTTAAGGGCTGCATGGGAGGTACTCGTTGGTACTGATGGGAAATGTTATTTCCCTTGCTATGAATGTAGGGGCTTGAAAATAAGAAGAGTTGTAAGGAAAACTGTTGAAAAACATTGTTTTACATATGGGCATTGTGAAGGAGGGCATACATTTCGTCCCATGGTAAGTTATTCATTATATATGTCTTTGTATTGATTCTATTTACAAATAAATAATTGTTTTAAGTTTTGTTATATACACTAATGTTATCGATTGTTTGTAATTGTAAAGATAAATCCTCCTAGGTGTTTTTCGCCGGAGAAATATCTGCCAACTAGTAGTAGAAATACTATTGTACAAGATGTGGAAGATGGTATGCATATTGAAGATCACATCAATCCTATGGAAGAAGATGACACCAATAATATTGTTGAGCTCGATGATGGGACAAATTGATTGATCTAGGACATCTTTGCTCATATTAATGAGGAAAACAATAATGATATTTATGATGTACCTTTGCTTGAGAATGCAGAACAACCCCTTTATGAAGGCTCAAGAAAATATTCTATCTGTTATAATGTTGTTGGTGAACTTGAAGGTATTGAATGGTTTGTCAAAAACTTGTCTAACACATATCCTAAGGTATGTAATATAATTCGTCACATATTATACGTAAAGGTCGACTTTATTTTTCTCTATTTTTAGTGTCAATTAATGTGTAAATTAAGGATGCAATGTTTTTTATTACTATTATTTACATTAACTAGTTTTTTTTACGATGTTGATTGTTAGGTAAAATTTTCTTACCATCGTCAAATAATTTACCTTGCACATACTGAGAGATGTGTTCCATTACAAAATATATTGGAATGGATTATCAGGCTATTGATGCATATCCGAATGATCATATTATGTATTATGGACAATACACATCGGAAATGAAATGCCCACAATGTCAAATTAGTAGATATCAAACCGATCAAGTAACAAAAAAGGTGCCTCACAAGGTTCGTCATCATATTTTGATAATTCCATGTTTGCAATGATTGTTTAGGTGCCAAAGCATTGCACAGTTTATGGATTACCATGCACGACATAGAAGTGAAGATGGTGTTCTTTGAATTCCTGCGGATGGTTATGCATTTAGGAACATCAAAGAAAGATGGTCAATTTTTAAAGAAGAACGTCGTAATGTTAAGCTTTCATTGGCAGCTGACAGTGTCAATCCATTTGGTGAGCTCATGTCTATTTACTCGTTGTGGCTTATTTTTGTTATAAACAATAACCTTCCTCCTTGGATGTTAATAAATATGGAGCACACAATGTTAGCAATGATTGTTCTAGCTATTTGTTTACAAAATTGGTTTGAACGTTGTATTTTGTTTTTCTTATTCATTGCATAATTACTTATATATATACAAGGTAGTAATTATGTGTACTTTCACCCAATTAGGTAAGTGCCAAGTCAAATATATGAATGTATATATTGAGCCTCTTATCAACAAGCTACTAAAGTTATGGGTTGGAATCACTATGTACGGCATCTCTAGAGCAATAGGGAAAATGCAATTTCAATTCCATGGAATACTTACATGGACAATTCATGATGCCCCAGGGCTAACACATTTTTGTGGTATGTAACATACTGATGGAATTTAATAGTATATAAATTTATGAAAATATGATGCATGCTTCTTCAATATCAATTCCTCGTTATATAAATAATAGTGACATTAATTCATATAATCTTGCAAATCTTCAAACAAAGGGTAAATTTGCATGTCCAGTTTGTGGTCCTAGGATAAAATCACGTCGTTCAAGAAGTCTAGGAAAGGATGTATTTGATGAGTATAGGCACTTCCTCCCTAATAACCATAAGTATCGAACTGCAGAAAAACATCTTTTCAATTTGAAAGAAGAGACTGGAATAAAGCCACAAAGAATGACACCTCACCTATGGAAGTTGGAATATAATAGATTAAACTGTCAAGGTAAGAATTTAGTCTATGTGTATGCATATATATTAATGTTTTACTATTTTAATTTATATTGAATTATGTTTATTGTATCTAGAAATTATTGTTGTAATCTCATTAATGAATTTTCATAAATGTCATCAAGGTATTAATGGGCTTCCATGAGGAATGAAAAGTTACTCTGTACAATTCAATAGGTTTCCCTACTATGAAGGGTATAAAGGTTTCTAGGATTATTAAGATTCTTCATCTACTCTTTGTGGGTGACATTCTAATAATGTCCAAAGCTTCGATCCTAGAATGGCAAGAAATCAACAAAATCCTTAATGTTTTTTGTTGTGTGACGGGTTTGATGATTAACGTCCAAAAGTCTTATTTTCTTCACTGCGGAGTTCAACAACACACTCTATATGATTTAAAAGCCTCATTTCACTTCAATTTCATGAATCTCTCGAAAAGATTTAAATACTTGGGTTTCTTTTTAAAACCCGATAGCTACAAGTCGGAGTATTGGCAGTGGCTCATCACAAAGTCGGAGAATTGAATAAGTCATTGGTGCAATCGGTGGCTTTCACTGGGGGGTAGATATGTGTTGATCAAAGCAGTTTTAGAGAGTCGGCCAGTCTATTGGATGGATTTGGATCACATCCCGACATCAGTACTAAATCAAATCCGCAAGATGTTTTTTTCCTTTCTTTGGTCATGTAGCAAGCAAAAGCAGAGCTACCATTTATGCAAGTGGGATACCATTACGAAGCCAAAAAAATTGGAGGGTGGGGGTTGATAATTTTTTTTGTTTTTATAGGTCTCTGGCGACTAATACTCTTTGGAGAGGCTTGATGAAGAACGGTATTTGGCATCGGGTGATAAAGGATAAGTATTTACCCCATGATTATGTGACGACTTGGCTGAGATCGGCTTCCTCCATTATGTCACGCAAATCCCAAACCTGAAAAAACATCCTGAATACTTTACCTTTGATTTCGAATTGACTTGCTTGGAATCTGGGTTCGGGAGAATCCATAATTTTATGGAAGGACGAAATTCTGGGCTTGGGGAAGGATTCCATTTTGTCCACTGAATTGGTTTTCTTTCTTAATAATAAAAATGTTTATTTTCTTTATCAAGTGAGTCGAGTCTCCCCACAGGGCTCGATCTGCTCCAATTGGTTAGACATCTCAGAATTGGGGTTGGAGGGCGGTCTAGTAGCATAATGGGAAAGGTATAGAAGGAACTTGATTGGATCAGGCATTGAACTCACTACAAGATCATATGAATTAAAATGGACGGGTGGTGATAGCTCAGGCCAACTTACAGTAAAAAATGTGTACAATGCCCTTTCTTCAAAACTTTGGAAAAACAAAATAGGTGGCTAGAGGAAAAAACTATGGAGTTCAGACTGTCCCCAAAAAATCAAGCTATTCGCTTGGCTAGTGATTGAAGATAAAATTATTACTTGGAAAAAATTACAAAAAAGAGGATGGTTGGGGCCAAAAATTTGCCATCTTTGCAAAGGTAAGTGAGAATCAGGTAAACACCTCTTTGTTTACTGTCCATTTACTATTTCATTTTGGGAAAGGATCAAATTGGCTCTCAAGTTCTCTACAGGATGGATTGGATCAACAATGAGTGAGTGCTTTGAAAACTGGGCTATTCAGAATCATAACTTCCCAACATTGCCAACCTTTTTTGCTGTTTTATTTGGCTTGAACGAAACTTGGCTATCTTTGAGTCAGGGAATCCCTCCATTCAAAAGATAGTTTTTCTCTCTTTAAGTGTGGTGGGCAGTCACATGACAAAGGAAAAAGTCTATCCCACTAGATGTTCAGTCTTTGCAATTCCTAAAGACAAAATCATCGGGTGGTTTGATGGGGCAACTCAGAGGAATGGAGACCAAAGTGGCGCAGGAGGAGTCATTAAGATCAATGACCACACAATTTATAAATGGACTTTAAATTGGGGAAGAAGAACAAACACAAGAGAAGAACTTATGGGAGTTTGGGCTTCTCTAACCCTGGCATATAGACTTTCTATTACATATATTCTTGTTTTAGGGGATTAAAAAATAGTCATTGACTGGCTTAATAAGAAAGGAACTCTACAGGTTGTTTCCATAGACTGTTGGAAGGACATGATTAATGATCTCATCAAGTATTTCACGAACATTTCCTTTTCTCATGTATACAAAGAAGAGAATCAAGAGGCGGACAACTTATCAAAACATGCCCTCACAATGTGTCCAGGGAATATAGAATATACTCAGTGGGAAGGTGGTCATGAGGGCCCGAATCTCTTTTTAAATATGTACTATAATTTTTCTGGGGGAGCTTATATATGTTGGTTTCTTGCTATGATGGGTGGTCCCATATTTTTAGCCTACGGCTATGTATGAAAGACTTAACTTTTTGAAAAGTGTCTTTTTTGGTCCTTAAGGATAAGTTGTCAGTATTGTAAGGAAATTGAAAAATTTCCAGGTAGTTATGTCAGTGGATCAGACCATGAAAACACAAGGAATATTAGATGTAATGTTTGACATGTGAACAGATTATATTAATATAAATATAATGTGCAATTTTTTGTGTAAAAAAAGGGGTTTCCCTACTATGAGCACCTACAAATAACTCATTTGTTTGATACAATGCATATTCAGAAGAATGTAACATAAACATTGTGGATAATTGTAGATGGAAGGAGTGACAAAGAAAAACTTGTCAAAATTTGTAGTGACATTCAGGAAGCCAATCATCCATTGCAAAAATGTGATTTATTCAAATAGTAATGGAGTACATCAAAATAGTCTTCCATGGTTATTTATAGAGCAGGAAAGAAATGTTGTAAAAAATGTCATTCGGAAAATTAAATTTCCCACGGGATTTGCTTCAAACATAAATAATATCTTAACGAAGAAAGATGAATTTGGTGGGGTGAAAACTCATGACTGGCATACCTTCATTAAGGTAATTGTTTTGGACGTAGATTTCTTTATTGGTAAATATACGATTTTTTATTATTATAATATGGTTTTCTTTTCCTAAAAATTAATGATCCCTTTGTTGTTACAATATGTTCTACCTCTATCTCTACCTGACAACTTTGAAAACAATGTAAAACAAGTTATATATGATCTTGGAAAATACATGAGGTAAGTATTAATGATTTATATGAAAAAACGTTGTTGCTCAACTTTTTGACACCTGTTTTACCTTCAATGTATATACGACATTGTTGTTGAAACCTATGATCTGATTTCTTATATCATGTGTAGGTGGTTTTCATCTAAATAAATCCATAAAGAAGATATAAAATATTGAAGGAGAGAAATTCCTCAGCTAATGTACAACATGAAAAAGTATCTACCTCCAACATTTTTCAATGCAAAAGAACACCACCTCATACACCAAGTTGAGGACATTGAAATGTGTGGACCTGTACACACAAGGTCAATGTGGATGGTGGAGAGGCACTTGAATTCATTGAAGGCCTTCGTTACACAAAGAGCACGTCCTGAGGGATCTATGGTGGAGGGCTATATGGTATATCAATCCTTGGTGTATATTAGTCAGCATATTCCTAAATTAGCAACAAAAATCATGAAGGTGCCTCAGATTTGGGATCTCAATTCCATTAACAAATTTGAAGGGGAGGTCTTGGTCGGAAAGGGTAGAATGAGGAAAGTGAAAAGTAATTAGATGGTAGAGATATATAATACTTTGCATTAATATTGATTTATTTATATGTTGTACTTATTTAAGTTTCATTTAGCTTCCATGATAAGTTATTATTTAATATTTACTCTAATTACTATTTTTATTTTTATTTTGCATATAGTTGGTCGAGAGTGGGATGCAATACATTTATACATCGCAAACAATCTTGAATGGATGAAATTATGGATAGATCAATGTAATATACAATGTAATGGTAGGTTACCATGGGAATGGGTGGCTACTTTACTTAAAGAAGCTCATCGTAATCAAGATACCAGTCTTACTTAGAGGGAAATTGATTTAGCACATGGTTTAAAAGATAAACACGTAAGCATATTATTCATCCACATCATGTTCCAGTTATTTTCCATTCTATTAATCTAGTTCATGTGTGTTTCTTTTATAAAGTTTTACTAAGTCTAAATATCATGTTTATTCATTGACAAATATGCATTTTTAACATTTGGCACTTATTGTAGTTGAAACACCACAAGGCTATGTGGTGCAATCGTCGTAAATTTCACATAAAAAATTTGGATGATAAGAAGAAAACCTATGATTCTTGGATAATTGTAGTCTTTCAGGTCACTAATGTTTCCTCTAGAAGTGACAGGCATCCAACAATATTTGAAAATATATACTATGGGTATTTGAATGATACAATCGAGTGTGACTTTAATTCCTTTAAGTTAGTTATGTTTGAGGTCAAATGGTACAATTTACATATGAATGAACGTGATCCCAAAAAAACTGTTATTGAGCATGCCAATGGATTTACCATGGTTAATACAAGGACGTTTGAGTTGGGTACATAAACATATGCTCTTCCAAACCAATGTGAGCAAGTATTTTATTCCAAGTTCCAGGTAAAGCAGGTTGGTCGTACATTGTTAGATATGATCTAAGAGGAAGGCCTGTAAAGTATAATGTACCAAAAGAAGATGATATTGAAGAAGAATAAGATGCAAAGGAGCATGAGGTAGATGTACCGTCAGATGAAGAAGTCAAATAAGTTGAGCCAGATGTAGATGACAATGTTCTCGACGATCATATTGACGATGATATTATCGAAAATGACTTTTATGATTATGATGTTGATATGGCCAATCCTTTCAACGTCGATTCTGAACCAAATTATTAAGATGTAGACTTGGATGATGATTTATATGATCAATGATATTGCATAAATGATGAAATGTAGGAGTTATGTGATCATTATATATTTGTGCAATCGTCATCGACATCAACATCGTCATCATTGTTATGGTCATGGTAATCATCATCGTTATCATTGTGATCATGGTCATGGTCATCATCATCGGCATTCTCATCGTCATGGTCATCATAATCATCATCATCATCATCGACATCACCATCATCATCATCGTTATCATCGTCGTCATAGTCATAGTCATCGTCATCGTCGTCATCATGATCATCGTCGTCGTCGTCATCATCATCTTCATGGTCATCGTCATCATTGTGATTTTCGTTATTGTCATCATAATGGCCATCATCATTGTCATCATCATCATCATCATTTTCATCGTCATCATCATCATTGTCATCGTTGTCGTCATCATCATCATCATCGTCGTCGTCGTCGTCGTCATGGTCATCATCATCGTCATAATTATGATTGTCGTCATTGTTATCATCATCATCATTGTCATCGTCATGGTCATCATCATCGTCATCATCGTCATCATCGCCATCGTCGTCATCATCATTGTCATTGTCATTGTAATTGTCATCGTCATCATCATCGTCATCATCATCATCATTGTCATCGTCATCATCATCTTCATCATCATCATAATCATCACCATCATTGTCATCGACATCGTCATCGTCATCGTCATCGTCATCATCATCGTCATCGTCATCGTCATCATCATCATCATCATCGTCTTCATCATCATTGTCATCATCACAGTCATCATCATTTTCGTCATTGTGATTGTCATAGTCATCATCATCATCATCATTGTCATTTGCATTGTCATCATCATTGTCATTTCCATTGTCATGATCATCATCTTCATTATCATCATCATCGTCGTCACTACCATAATCAACAATATTGTCCACTCATATCGTCCATTCATTCCTTGTATGTTTCAACCCTAACACCCTAAGGGAGGTTCCAACATAGCTAGGGTAAGGGAGGCATCATCCCCCGTGAGGGTGCTAGGTCTATTTATTATGAATATTTCATTATTCCATATCTAGTGTTTATTGGTTATATCTAGTGTTTATTGGTTTATGCTCAATGTTGCAATATTTTTACTACATTTTGGAGACTTTAAATCGTTATATATCTTTGTCATATGAACTCTGATTGATGTGATTTTTTTTAATTGGATATTATTAGGTCTTTTGAATGTTGTTTTTTCTAAAAATTCCCCTAAAATCAAATCCTTGGTACATTTGTGAGTGGTTTTGAAACAACCACCATCAAAATATGATTTTTGGTAGTGGTTTTGAAAATACACTCCTAAAATATTTATTCTTGAACTTTTGAAGGTGATTTTTGAAAATCACTTCCTAATTTTATGGCCTACAGCTATGTCTTTTGGCCTTGGTAAACAATTGTAGTGGAAAACTTAAAATTACAACCATGTCCCATTGTTGTGGTGGTTTGGGCTCTGCATGTATCCTCCAGAGCTAAAAGGGAAACTATTATGGCCTAATACCCCATATTTCAGGAATAGAACATGAAATGGATCTTGGCTATTATTGGAACACCCTGACACATGTCTTTGTCTTCATTGGGCTATATCATCCATGAAATCACTTTGCTCTTGCAAGAACATCCATGTTAGGCAAATTTTGTGCTTCCTCTTAACATTGTTGCAATATATTTGAGGCTATGATCTACAAATATAAATGCATTCCATCTTCTTGTATCTTGTGCTAGCATGAATGTTGGATTGATGAATACCAAATGGCTTGACCCTTAAATTTAATCTTGGAGGCCTAAGTCCCATTGTTACTAAGCCCTATACATTGAAGTTGATAATAGGATTTAGACATGACTCAGACAAGTTAGTGACCAAAATTTTGGAATTTCAACTTTGACCTTAGGACACAATATGACCACACACCCTAGGTAATGACTAACTTCAACCATTCTTAGACTCAATACTACATCAATGCATTTATTGAAGGAATAAACTAGAAGACCCAAATGTTACACATGAGTTAAAATACCAAAACGAAACTCATAACACAACTCAAAATTTGAAAATCATTCTATACCAATACTATTTCTCAATCACAAGTGATTGTGCTTATTCAAAACTTTCTATCCTAACCTAAATAGGACAATAACTGTAAATTGGAATCAAACTTTCAATGCAACCATTCAAGGGTCATGCTAAAAACATAGGTATTCTTATATGCTTGATTAGAAGTTATAACATATAGATTGACAATTTCATCCAAAAGTAAGTTGGTCTTTTAGTGATCTTGCTCTTGCAAATCATGAGTGGAATCCTGCACTTCTCATCTTTGAATAATAGTGTTGATATTTGACACCTTTGTAGATCTGCATTCTTGAGCACTGATTTAGTCTAAAGATTCAATAGGGTTATAAATCTTAGTGAAACCATTCAAGTGTCACACCAAAAGCATAAGGTAATTGTATATGCTTGATTATAAACCAAAAAAATTAAATTAACATCTGCATCCAACAATAAGTTGGTATTTTAGTGATCCTTCTCTTGCAAATCATGAGTGGAATCATGCACTTCTCATATCTGAACAACAACATTGAGATTTGAAACCCTTATATATATGCATCCATGAGAACTGATTGGTCCAAGATTAGATAGGGTAATAGCTCAAAATGTTTACACCATGACTATTAAAACAATATTATATAGCATGATCAATCATTAGTACTTTGGTTGCCTTTGACATCTCATTTGCTAATGCTCATTGAGGTTAGAGAACATATGTTTTTTGTGGAGTACAAGAAATCCTTCATGCAACATGGGAAAGCTAATATCATGATCCAAATCATGCCTTGTGGGAGGCTTGAGACTTTGTTGCTCTACTTGATGCCCTTGGAACTCAATGGCATCTAAAGTATCATGTTGCTCACTCATAATAATTTGTTAGAGATTTATCCTCTTCAGATGTTCCTTCATGGACATTGTTATCATCCCATTATTGTCTCATGTTGGTTATATCCACTCCATACCATGTATACCATCCAAAGGAATGGATAACTAATCTTGCATTTCTTGTTTTCCACTATCATCCATACTAATTTTATTCTTATGTACAAAAATATTATAAGGACTGAATGGTATTATAGTCTTATCATCATCAAAACATGACATCTAAAACTTATAATGTATACCTTCTATATCTGTACTAACATTAGAATAATATCAAGGAGAACTAATGCAAATAGAAGATGTATAACTTACATCCTTTTGATTTTCTTCCTAGAGTCCAAAGATAGGGCAATCAAGATCTAATTGATACTTTGAGGACAAAGGATTTTTGCTAACACAATCCAAACGAGCATGTTTCATGTCGAATATAAAGTCTTATATATATATATATATATAAATTATATATATACATATATAATATATTATATATATATTTATAATTTAGATATTATAAATATATAAAATACAAATAAAAAATAACAAAAATACAAGTAACCAAATACAAAAATACAAATAACAATTCGTATTGTTTGATTTCCATATGATCCATGCGATTTCCATACATCATATCCCGACAACCTAAAGAGATGATAAATAGGACGAGCCATATCCCTACGACAATTATACACCATATCCTGATAGCCTATACAGAGGAGAAAGAGGTCAAGCCATATCCCCGCGACAACCTAGCCCGACTTGACAGAGGAGAAAGAGGTCGAGATAGACAGAGGAGAAAGAGGTCGAGATAGCCCATATTGACATAGGAGAAATAGGCTGAGATAACTTGGTTCAACAGAGGAGAAAGAGGAGACAGAGGGACCTGACTCGATAGAGGAGCGATGCTGCCAAAATCGGTAAGTGATAGCTCGTCTATTTCATTTCATTTTAGAAAATGGTTAAATTTGAGGGTTAAATATATTCAGTAGTGAAATTCATGGTCAACATCACCTCTCTAACATCCTCTCCTTGTCGAGGGTTTCCCAAATTGACTAGGGTGATCCTACAAAACTCTTGGCTCTAGTGGGAATTCATATAGTGATTATTAGATCAATATTATTACATTAGTGTTCCCAAAAATTACACATGCATTTTTAGGGTCTAATAGGAGCAACAACCTCCTCACCAACAATGTGTAATGGTCCACATGCATGTCATCAAATGTTAATTTAGAAATAATCCTTACATTCAAGATGGAAGGTCTATCACTCGGAAAATAATGAGAGACGATTTTGGGAGAAAAAGAATTTAGTGTCAAAACTTGTTCTTAGAGTGGAGGAAGGTAAGTATTAATATCATTCATGTATCCACCATTAGATACACATTTTCCCTATTCACCATCCAATTTTATCATGCACATAATATTATAATGCTTTCAATGGTTGTATCATATACATCAATATGAAGCCAAGTTTGTCACACCATCTTGCATATGGTTGATGAGTTTAGTATTCAGAGGTCAAATGGTATTATAAACTAGGTTGGTATACTGTTTATAAGATAGGGTGCAAACAAAAATCTTAGAAGCAATACCAACCTAGTATTCATATCCTTATCTTGGGTTCACCACATATAAACACTAAACATAAATCATATCATTATCACCATGTTCAAGGAATATACATTGAAATATGGCCAATATAATTCCAAGTTAGTGAAATTCAATCCCATAATGCCACAAACATTAGCATAGTAGAGAATAAATTCTTAATTTCTTTCAAATAAAAATTAAAATGCCAACTAGCTCAAGAATATTTTGTGTTCTTAGATTTCTTTGAACCAATATTATTGTTAAAAGCTTGTTTAATATGGACATCACATAAATATGTGTACCTATTAAAATTATACTTTTTGCATGCTTGAGTCTTAGCATTATATAATGGGTAGCCAAGAAACGATTGAAGATATATATCATGGGAGAAGGAGGAACTCATTGCATAAACCTCCCTAGTAAGTTAATCATACAACAATTTTTAAATTAGATCACAAGTGAGAGAAAGTGACATTTACTATTGGTCTAGTAAGAAAATACATAGAACCTACAATCCTACTTCTTAACAAAGGTATTAAAACAATATTTACAAGGAAGGTCATCTTCAATGCAATGAGTGGTTTAAAAATCAAATGACCAATAAAAAAAATTGAATTATAACATACTAATATCTTGAACATACTAGGGCGGCCCTCAAAAGTAGAGTGAACAACCCTAATAAAAAAATTGTAGTGAGCAAACTTGTCGTTCTTCAAAGATTATACTAGTAGATTTGTACAAGTAATTTCCAGCCATCAAATCAACCCCCCAAAAATAAAAAAGACGATGAAGAACCTCACATTGAAATTCCCCTTCACTTCTTCCTCCCAAAATATCTTCAACTAAGCATGCAGGGGAATTCCCACACTTCCAACAATGCCTCTACCCACTTAAATTCTCTTCTATTTATAGGCTTCTGCCTTGAACAAGCCTTAATTAGGGTACTCCTCCATAAAGCCCATTGTTGGCAAATGTTTAACAGGTAGCGTATGCTTGACATTGATGGCAAGTACAACAGTGAAATATGGTAGGATCAGAGTGTGCATCGATGAAAAATAGGAACAACGTATGCTCAGGAGGAACAACATCGAGGATAATGCGCGCAACAAAGCTCAAGATACAGGAGTTCGCAGAGGAGAAGGAAGACAAAGGTCGAGGCCATTGAGAACTTGTAATTCTCCCAAGGTTGGGAGGAAAGTGTGCAAAGCTCAGGAGGGAGCACAGTCGTCGTCAAATCGGTTGAAGAAGAAGATCTGGACCATTGGTTTCTACGTCCAGGAGGAGCTCAGGAGAAGCCTACAGAAGGGAGAGATCGAGAGACATTGGATCTCATTCAGAAATCCCGTTAGCCGTCAGATTGGACAGGAGCTGCACGAGGTTTACCATCGGGAAAAGCCAAGGTAAAATCTCGAAAGGAGGGTTGACTCATCGGGGTTTCACATATCGGGAATCCCGTGAGCCAATGCATTGCGGCATTGAAAAGCTTGAAACCCAGATGAGTGGTAAGACTGCGGTCATGGGGATAACGGTCATATGGGCTAGGAGCCTAGCCAGGAGAGCTAGTGCGTAAAGAGGGCATCGAGATTCGAGGGATCGCGAATCCTGAGGACATACATGTTTCGACATTGGAAAGTTCGAAACCCTGATGAGGAGGTTTGGCTGCGGTCATATAGGGGGAGGTCACGTGGACCACGAGCTTAGGCGGAGGGCTAATTGAAGTTAGAGGCGTCATATCTGAGCGCAGGGTCTGACCACTGTTGGATCGAGGAAAACCTGCATGACCTTTAAAAGTGTAAGGAGTAGAGGGCTCACAAATCCCAGAAGCAGGAGGACCATCCATCTCAGGGGGTTATGTGGACCGTTGATCCGACTCCCTGACGGGGTTTCGAGGATCGGGTGTTGGAGATGTCAAAGAATATTGACATCAAGAATCCCAAAATCACGATGAGTGAAATCCCGACTGAACCTGAACCGTCAGATCAAGATGTGATCTAGACCGTCGACTAGACTCGCGTCAGCAGACCACGTCAGCTAGGAACACGTGGCACAACCAGGTAATGACAAGTGTCAGACTGATTCAACATTTTAGGCACATGTAAGTCACGAATCAGAGTGACACGTGGAAGTATTCAACATGTGTCAATCCACGTGTGACGTCAGCATATGGACACCACGTCGGAGTTTCGAGGATTGCGTTTTGGAAATATCAAAGAAACATTGCAACAGGAATCCGATTTCTCGATATACAAAATCGCGACTTAAATCACAGTCGTTGAATCAAGATCAAATCTGGACCATTGATTCCAGTCAATAGAGAGGCATCGGTTAAGGAGGTCACGTGGACTATCGGTTAAGGAACTATGAACCAGATTCAAAATCTCTTGTTGAAAATGTCAAGTTTTGGAAGAAGAAGGAAAGTAACAAGTGTGGATTAGTATTATCTGCTCAAAGAAAAGCGAAACCTTGGTATATAGACAGTGGTTGCTCCAAACACATGACGGGAGACAAAGGCAAGTTTCTATCGCTAAGTGAAAGTAAATCAGGAACCGTAACCTTTGGAAATGATGCTCCAGGGAAAATAAAAGGAAAAGGGATGGTG
>ML791380.1:22217-34570 GCA_009831015.1 Picea engelmannii
ACACCCCTTTAGGGTTTGACCAATCTTCAATGTGCCATGTGGAGGTACCTAATGCTAGGGTGCACCTCCCAAGGCTTCTCTAAACCCCAGCACACCTTCTTCCTCTCTCTGAACGATTGCTCAACATAGAATGATCTAATTCTTCTTTGATGTGGCACTTATACTCTTTTTTTCATTGGGTTAGGGTGAACCTGTACAAACTTAAAGTTATGTTTAATTGTGACTTTAGGTCAGGACCAACCTAAACATAACTTAAAGTTATGTTTATTAATTAAATTTTCTTTCATTTGGAGCCCCTCCTACTAGGGATGACCTCATCATCATCAAATATAACATCGAAATATATCCTTCCAAGTGAATTTGACCTTCTTTTTGCTTAATCATTCATCCATTAAGGTCATTTATTGCCTTCTTTTGTAGCCACAATGTCGATGAGGCATGTGTAATGCCTCCAGTGGACCTTATTTGACCATAGAGATACTTTCTAATTCCACATGGCACACTTTCAAGCAAGATGTTTCTCCATTAGCTCTTTTTTTGCCACATGCCTTACTCCGAGATTTCTCCATTGTAGGGTGTTTTTTCCCACTTTTGGGTTTTGTCTTACCATATGTCATGCTTTATCGACCTCTTGAAGTGGGGAATTCATCGTTTACATAGTGCTTCTTTCAGCCATATGTCTCAGGCCTTGGTTTCAACCTTTGGAACAAGGCTCTTCATCAATAATGCAACAAAAAGGTAATGCAATCCATGTATCCATGCCTCAAATGTGCCAAGTTTACCCAAATGGAATCTCTTGGTGAAATGTGCCTCTGGAACATCCTCCAAAAATCCAACCATATTTCTCCACACCTTGGATGATGAATGATGCTTGGGTAATATGGAATAAAGTGCATAACCTCCACAACTTGTAACTGCCATTGAAGTCTAAGGATGTTTTGTTGTGCTCGGTGAGAAAGGAAAGCCAATGAAAATGTGAAATGACCCCCACATTTTTAGGGGGTAGAAACTAGCTCCACATGGGCTTTGTACTCCCTTGTGGGGTGTGAGAGAACTCTAGAATATCTATTGCACCTGGAAGGTGAATCAAAGGGTTGGTTGTCTGTGATGGAATGGATCAAAATATTCACATCCCCTCCACATAATACAAAATGTCTTCAATCCCAATTAATTACAAAAACTTGAGAATGCCCATCTAACTACTAATTCTTAAGGGGCACTACAAATAAATGTGTGAGCACAAAATGCCAAAGGGAGCATAAATGAAATCTATTGCTTATGAACATCAAGCTTATTCTTCCCACCATACTCTACAACAAGAAGATGAAAAAGCTAATTGAAATCAAAGAGTTGATCCATCAATCATGTCATCTCATTGAAAGCAAGAGATATCCCCTTGTGTTTGGCAACAAACTAAAACGAGGCTACATCAAACGTCATGCAAGAATTTTCTAGAATATTTGTCACTATATGGTTGAAAATTGAGATGAGCTCTTGAAAATTTGAAAAGGTGGATAACTCACCAAACCCTTGTCTCTGATGGAGGGTGTAGTGGATGCTTAAATTTCCTCCTCATGCAAGGGTGTGTTTTCATCACAATGTGCTTGAACAAGAGGAAGTACATTATCTTCAATAGAATCTTCATCGATATTTTCACCATGGAGATCTTCTATATGAAAAAATTCAATACGGCCTTCAAGGATTTCATCACCACTCTTATTGTTCGGATCTACAACTTATGTATAAGTGGCTCATGGGATGAAATAGAAAGTTGGTCATCCTCATGAAACTCATTTCCAAGCTTTACCTGGGCTGATTTTAGGTACTTCTCTACAAGGCGACTAATGAGTTTAGTGATTCATATTTAACTTTGGTTTTATCAAATAGGATATTATAAGGATCACTTGTGTATGCAAGCACCAAATCATCAAGATCTCTTCTCATTCTATGACAAATCTCAATCATAACATATTGCTCCTGTGATCCTTCAACATAAACAAGATCCCAAAACTTGAAAAATGCTTTGATTAAACCTAAAAGAGAAGATATTTCCTTTGGAATACAATCATAAAACCATTCCAATGCATCATCTTCCAAGGTCATTAGAAATATCTTCATCATGGCATCCTCGTCAACAACATTAAGATTTGGAATGAGTTCAATGAAAGATGGAATATGTGGTGGAGTTGAATTGGTTTGTCCCTAGAAATTTGGAACGTGTTTGTCCTAATTTGGATCAAAGAGCTCATTTGGATACTCTGGGATACCCGAGAAATCTAATGGGTCGAACCATCCTTCCATCCACGATTCTTCTAAAATTGCCATATTTATTTACTTCCAATATGATAAGTTGATATGAGATTTGAAAAACATATATCCATCATACCTTATTTCAATATCAGTGGAGTTGCTAGGTGAGTCTTCAAATACCTTCAAGTCTCACCTCTACAAACAACAAGTTCAGTTTGGATCTTCTAGAACGTGGTTTTTTTTCCTTTGTGGAGTCACCAAATGGGAATAAGAACAAAGAAATGCCTTCATCAAATTATTGTATCCAACCACTCTCATACCATTATGATCCATAAATGGTAGGCCCATGGCAGCTCGTCTATATTACCAAGACAAATCTTCATTGCACAATAATAAATGTGAAAGTCTTCGCAATTACTCTCGAACCGAGATCAATATTCTCCAATGTGAATTCATTACCATGAAGAAATGGCTTTGTGCAAATCCGATTTCACTGCTTGATTTAATTGGTTATGGTGCCAAGGTCAATTCCCAACAACATGGTAGGAAAACTATATTCTACATCAAATTTTCAAACCCAACAATTGATAATCACCCATTTTCCCATTGATTACATTTAGTCAAAGAAATAAACAAGATGCATGGTGCTTTGTTTTTACCATTTCCATTGCCATTTCAATCATATCATCGCTAACTATGTTTTCTCATTCGATGGAGTGTAGGTACAATCGAACATGTACCTATCATACCTATCATCCTCAAGTGAGGGAATTTCTAGAGGGAGGAGGGAAAGTGTTGTGATGTCCAACACATCTAATAGGGCAAGGTCAACTAGATGTGAAAAGGTTAGAAGAAAATTCCGTAGGCGCATGGAGTTCTTTCTTGTTGAAGGAGGTTCATGTTCATATGACGATGAGAGCATAGGTGATGTCAAGATTCCTTTGAGGTACAAACATCTACCGATACCATGGGTACCCAATAAACTTCCTTAGTTGTACGCTGACCTATGTGTCAATGAGAGGACTTATCGCATTGCTCCATCCTCTATACATGGTTTGGTCCTATTCTCTATGGATGGCATAAAGGTGAAATATGGAGGACTTGTTGAGTTGATGGAGTATGTCAGACCATGCTACAACTATGGAGATTGGTTGAGGCTGGTCCGATATATGTCAAGTGTGCGGAGATATGCAGTCATTGCAAATTATATACATCTAAAAGACAACGATCACAATAAAGGAGCGACTGTGTATATTGATGGCAGACCAAAGGCGTCAGGAAATATTGCAAGGCTTATTAACAATACAAGATGAGGGACAACAAGAAAGAAACCCCATTGTATATTTGAGGGGTGTGAAGGAAATTGAATATTCGTATGTGTAGTGAAAACAATAGCTGCAGGGGAAGAGTTGTTGATCGATTACTTTTTGAATCGAATCGATGGAATCACTATTATTATGGGGGTAAACATGTTCTATCAGTATACCAAACTTGTAATCAATGTTTTCCTTTTTATATCTAAAACATACATTTTAATAGCTCATGCTTCTTAGATTATTTTCTTATAACATTCTAAATTTTCATGCATCTTATAATGTGACAAGGTGATCGTGGGAAGGCACCGACTAGCTTGAAGTAGGTATAACAATGATTTTCATATCAATTCTTTCTTAGAATAATTTAATTAACATGTTTATTTTTTGATGTAGACGATTACACTGTCGAAGCAGGATGATCTATGGAATGAAATATATTATTCCGTCAACCCGATGGAAACAATTAAAAATGACTTGAAAAATGAAAATATGGAATACATTGAATTGGCTAGGTCTAAGCCACTTACAGAGGAGGGTAAAAAAATAATGGAAATTTTAAGACAGGATATAGAAAAATTTGGGGTAAGTGCAAATTAAAAAAATAGACTATTTCAGACATATATTGATTTATGAAATTTTTGTCTATTGTCGTTATATGAGCAATACTCTAACATTTTATTTCTATAAGCAATTTTCCATTCATTGATTGGGGAAAACACTGGTCATGGGGACGTTGTTGGTGGTAGTGATGCAGAAACCCCACAACGTCCCAGCACGAGCCACATACATGTGAGGCTATTTGCCTCTCCATCTATGGCTCAGAGGACTGAAACTCATGGGATCCATGAGACACCCCCACCGCACATGCTAGACCGTGCTCATGAGGGTATACAAGGAGAATCTCATGAGGATATTGGTTATGCGCAACCATATCAACATTGTTATCCTCGGGCAACACATGTTCAAATCTTTGGAACATTCTCGATCAAATTTTTGGTAGACGAAAACTTGGTTCCATTGAAGATACAACAAATCCCATGTATTTTTTAATATGTTAAATATTTCCTACCATTTTATTGAAACCTACATCTTTCATATTATTTTAATCTAATTATCATATCATTTTTCAGGAAATAATATTTTTTACAGGACCTTGCATGACAAGGCTCTAGAGATCTTCGGGCCCACCATTCACACATGGTAGAATGCACAGAATAAAGATTTGAAAAAGAATCTTATAGACCATATGGTCGGCCTGTTTGGTGATATATTCAACAAGTTTGAAACCACCTCGAGGGCCGGTACATATTTGAAATATGTGAGAGATCAATATAGGGTTCAATTTAGAAAGAACCCTAAGTATGATTGTCCTCTGGCCATTCACTATACAAGAGGATGCTAAGGAGATCACATTGAGAAGCAAAGGGAAGACGCCACCTAGCCTTGGAAGGTAATACATGACATTTTGAATTAAATATGTTGAATTTTGTTTAGTTCTACAACAACAAAAATTTTTGTGATATAGTATAACATAATTGAAACTTTTCGTAGGCTCCCAAACACAACAAAAGCAACAAAGGCAAGAATAGATAAACACAGAAAACTCAAACTTGGCCAAGGTGGTTACTTGAGATTAAAAGCTAGAATTGTAAGTACCAAATACTTTATTCATATTATACAATATATCATCATGCAAATTTGATCTAATTGCAACCAGTAAGAAAAAATCCATATTTTATTCCATGCGATGCAGGGATATAAATTCAACAGTGTCGCCACAAAAGAAGACTCGATGCTTGAATTCAAGTTTGGTTTTCAAGCTGTGGTGGAAAATCGATAAAGGAAGGGATTAGAGACATATTCTAACCCTTCGAATGAGTTGGTAAATAAAATGACAAGATTGCAGTTCTTGATTACTTGTCCAATATATTGACAATTGATTTTACCCATCAATCAATTATGTCTCTATTTATTTTAAGCAGGAAAGCAACATCAATTCATTTGATGATGGTGTAAAACAACACCATGATACTAGTGGTTCACAAACCCATGATCACGGTATGCATGTCTTTAAAATAAAATGTATAATATGACGATTATTAATATTTCCCTTGGATGGTGTACTTACAACTTGTCTTGTTTCAATGACAGAGCATGTAGGTAAGGGTGCTCGGAGAGGAGAGGAACCAATGACAATCCAACCAATGGTGGCCACTACTCCTCAAGGTAAAAAACATAGTAATGATATTCGTACTAATGGAACATTGCTATGAATAATAACTAACCATGTCCTTTTAATGCTTTTTCTTATTGTAGTGGATGCCCCTGTAGTACATCAACATCCACGTCCTGTTACTAGAAGTAGTAGAATGCTTGAGATGACCCATCACCTTACAACAAAATAACAAGACCCAATAGTTGAAGGTTCGGATTGAGATGATACTAATGATGATACACTCATGACTTTTATGAAAAAGAAGAAACAAAAAAATAAGTGATTGTACATATTTTCAGGACAAATTTTATTAATATAAATTATTGACTGTACAATTTTTTGTTTTGTTAGTTGTGCATGGACCTTATATGTTTTGTATACATGTAACTTCTTGATTTAATTTACCTTTAATTCTTGTTTTTCTACTTGTTATACATGATTGGGTATGGGGAATTGAGAGTGATGTGAGGCAGGGGGGAACCAAACAAGCTTCCACTTTCATGTGGTTGGTCCTGTTTAGTAGAGAATAAATTATTCTCGAAACAAAGAGGAGCTCATTCATGAGGTATTCCCCTTTAGTATTTCTAGAGCATCGTATATCTTTAATTATTATTCAGTCATATAACATTTAATTCTCTTTGTCAAATACAATCTCATTGATGTATATTTATTATTCAGTCATTTAACCTATTATTGTGTTTGAAAAATGCAGGTCTGAAGGGCGATCACCTCCATGATTGCAAGTAACATCATATATGTATAGTCTTATTAAGCCAATGATTTGAAATTTTTTTTCCTATTGAAGCATCAAGTATGTTTTTCTAAACAAATGCAATTTATGGTTAACTGAATAGGTATGTAGTGGGATAGCATCCAAGATTTTTGAGCGCACATTGGAAATTTTTGAAAAATGTCATCAACAAGATTCTTGAATTCATGCACGAGACTCACCCTGGACTGTAGGTGAAATATCTTAGCTTACAAGCCAAATTAGTTCTGGAAAGGGTCATTTTCATTTGGTTTGATTGCATATTTCTTACATGCTATTAGCACATAGGTTTTTCCCATGATCACTCAACTGGGCCCTATTAGCATTGGATATTCTCTTGTGGATGTACTTTGGATGAAATACATATATCAAAGGTTATGATATACATATGTTATGTTGCATTGTCCACCCTTTAGCTCATTGTAATGGTTATTGTGGGTGGCACTTGATATATTTTTTACTTATCTTTTAACCTTAATTCATCATTCTCATCCCTTTGCTCCACTAGCCCAAGCTCTAGTTTCTTTGTTTATTGGACTAAGTCTCCCTTCATGCTAGTTGATATCCATTTTTCTCTATATTTAAAGAATATTATCCATTCTCTTGAGCATTTCCAACTACATGGGCTCTTGGTCGAAAGTATCAGGAATTGTTATAGAAGAAAAATAACGCATCTACAGTTTCTCTTGCAAGTATTGAAGTAATTATACAATTTGATTTGATTTGGGTTGTGTTTTGGTAGTTAAGTTTGAGCATGGATTTTAGTGTTTATTTGGTGAATCTATGAATAGCTCAATCCTAGCCTTGATATTTTCTTATGTGACCATACTAAACAATACCTAGGTCATTATTGTTTTTGGTGGCATGGTCCATTGTATTGATGTTTACCTCATATGCCTTTATTTCCATTTCAACTTGCATCCTAAAAGCATATGGAAGTTGGTACCCTTGAATGAGTCCCTAAATATTGGTGGTATATGTAACATGATTAGGAGTCCCTAAATATTGGTGGTATATGTAACATGATTAGGTGTACAATCATTTTAATGCATCTCTTTGAGGATGTTTGTAGTTTCATTTAAAATAGATCCGCTTCAATATCCATTTAATAGTGTGTTGTAGGTCACTATATTGGGTTTTATCCCTCTTGCCAAAGCTTCATTTAAAATATATTTTTATCCTATTTGATTTGTTTACCTTGCATAGACCATATATTATAATAATGTATTTTAAAATATTTTGTGTTATGCCTCCTTGATCCATAATAGTCACCAATTCCAAGGATTTCCTAGGTCCAAGCTTCACGGTGATGTATATAAAGGGTCCATTGTCAGCAGTGCTTTACAAGTAGTGATAGAGAATGCAAAAGTTTTATATGGTACTAACATATATAAGTTTAACGTCATATAGGTCATAAACATCCTATCACAATTGCAGAAGATGATTTGAAGCAAACAAATGAGGACCAGGAACTAGCAGTAGGTGAAGAGGGCTATAATCAGAAGGTAACAATGGTGTGGGTAGCCCTTTTTCCCTTTCATATTTGAAACACAAAATCCACATGAATGCTTCCTCGAGAGGTGTTGGAATGTTAGTAAGAAATTCCTAATTTTTGTCCTTTTGTGAAGTAGTCATATTATTATAAATTATAAATTTTCTACTGGAGATTGTCTAAAATAACAAATAGTAATTTTTATTGTTTTTCAAAGTAAATACAAGAGTTGTAAATCTATTGTGGAGTATGCAAAGAAAATAGAAGAGTTGCGTAAATATTATGAATTAAAGAAGAAAGAATTCCATGAGGCATGGATGTCCCTGGAAGACTCCAACTGGCAATTTGAAAAACTCATGAATGAAATTATGCACAAGTCTTTGCATGTTGTCTCTTTATGTACTGTGAAAATAATCAATTGAACTTGTTCATTTTATGGTTGTTGAGTCATATTATTTGATGATTTGTTTTTTTTAGAGAATATATTTTTTCTAAAGTATTTATTTATGTCTACAACTCATGTTGTGGAGGGGCAAGTGAATGAGCTAAGAGACCTTTAGCACCAACACGAGAGGGAAAAGAAATTGTGGGCCTTATCAGTTAACCAACTAAATGACAAAATCAAGGTAAGCATAGTTGGTTTCCATCTCAAGAAGCATGCTTTCTCTCATGACAAAATATATGGTGGCTCAAGCTTCAACAATATGCTTCTACATACCTTTACATCTAACCTAATGAAGATAATACTACTAGTCCTCAACCTAGGCATATCACTACTTGGGATGATTTCTACAAATCCTTAGCACAAGTTTTTTACCCTCTTGGATACCTATAGAACTTGATTTGCAGATGATTGCAACTTCAACAAGCTTTGGGTCAAAGCATCCAACAATATATTGATATTTTTACCAAACTTTGGATCTAACTCCAAATAAATTTTTTTGAAGAGGAACTTATACTTAAGTTTAATTCTGACTTTTTGGTTATTTTTCATCATGAAGTAACATTATTTGAAAGCACCTCCCTAGATCAAGTCCTTCTTTTTACCCTCGCTATTGAACGAAATCTAGACAAGCACCCTTTCTTCCTTTTCCCCCATAACCATATCCCTATCCTTTCCCAAAACCCTCATCCTTCTTACCCTCCCTCTACACATCCTTCTAACACCAATGCTTCCAACTCTACATCCTCTCACACCCTCCCCTCCCCCCAGTCAGTGCCACTATCATAAAAATGCAAACTATACTACTACATATTGTAGGTTCTTACAATTCCAAGCCACCTCTACCACCCTATCTGTGGAGGAGCATGTCATTGCATTTTCCAATTCATCTCCATATCCTAACCCATATTCTCAACTAGAAATCATCCCTCTTCCCAACCCTAATATGGAAGACCCTTCCTTACTCTTAAGACTAAATAAAATTATTTGCACCCTCCAAATATCCTTTTTACTAATAATTGCCAACTGAAAGACCAACTAGTCATGATCATCCTCAACAATGCAGCCAAAATAATCTCATATCCCAAAACCTTGTAGGTCTCTTCAGCTCCCCACCACATCACACCCCTCTCCTTATCACCTCAGTCGGGTACAATAGTACAAACCCCGTCTTCTAGTTAATAAACATTATGCAATAATGTTTTCCATAGGGCCTTTCTGAGACACCATTGGATGCAATGTATCCCCCCTCAATCATTCTAATTTACTCTTTGGCATTCCATATCAACATCATTGTAATGAATTATACAATGCCTATTGCAACACATAAAAAAAAATTAAAGACACAATAAAAAATAATGTTATAGTCCAACCAATAAGCTTGCATAAACGTCTTTCTCTCTATGTTGTAACTTGCCCCAAGTAGTCTTCTCCATTTACACCATCCTCCTTCAAGACCCTATGAAATCTTAACCCTCTTCCTACTCCTCCTACCCCATCCATACCTCACTCTCTTACTTCCATTCTAAATCCCCATCATCCTCAATTCACCATAACCCATATTTTGTTTTCCTCTCTCATAGTCCCTCCAAAGAATGTTATATCATCCCTTAATACACTTCAACCCATGTTGTTGGTTTCCTTTGTCTCCATTCCATGACCTAATTCCCATAATTCTCATAAGTGCTACAACACTGAGATCTCAAGCATCATATACCAAATCTAGCATACCCAAATGATCAACGTCCCATTCCAACATTGGCACGATCTCAAATTGTTGATTAGACCTGGACTCTTTTCCTCAAAAGAGAGATATCATGTGGCCTAGTGCTTTTGTATCCATCCATATAGCCCATGTTGTGCTCAATGAATTTATACTACCTAGTGAAATTCACAAGGTCCTATAGAACACTATTGCACTTTTACAAATGGAGTTTCATTCCAAAATACTCTTCATCAACTTACATCACATCAGGCTCTACCTATTTAGACCATTCATCAAAATAGACATATAGACAACAATGCACCTTCCTATCCTTGTATTTATGTATAAAAAATAATACCCCATAGTCTTGGACATCAATATTTCCTTTCTCCTTCCACTCCACCAACATTTGTCCTAATCACTGCTCACACTCAAGTGAAATCTATAACACTTCCCATGTCCATTATATAGTAGCTTATGAGGACCTATTCATGGAGTTGGATTGTTTTCTACAACTTGAAACATTGGCACACTAAATATGACACATGATGTCTATTAATGGGGATAAGGATTTTTCTTTCAACATCATTTCTCTTACCCCTAAATAACCAACACTCTCTCTTTCATTTGGGAATTTTAGGGCGCATGGGAGACATAACCTAAGGGGAGTCTGCCCCTTTGCTTCCTAGAATGTATTGATTCCCAACACATGTACATGGGGTAGGGTGCTCCATTCCATCCTATTATTTTCCAATAGATACTGAGGCATCCATCAAAATGTATTCTGGAAATTTATGCCTTTTATATCATGTGCTATGTGTTATGGATTCTTTCTTTTTACATTGGTAAATTAAGGAAATTGTTTTCTTTAGGTATGAGAAATTTTTTCTTCCTAAACACCATTCAAATTGCAAAATTTAAATTGATTCTCTTTGTCAATCTAGAACCTCAATTATGTTTTATATGAGAAATATTTTTCACTGTTTGATATTGGGAACCTTTCCTCGATTCCAAATGAGTACCATACAGAGAAAAAAAATTGATTTTTTCCATAAAAAAATAAAATTAATTGCTACAATAGGTTCAAAGTCTACTTGTGAGGGTCTAAGGGAGTATCAACCAATCCAAACTGCTGGAAATTGTTGGTAAGTTTAGGGGATGCTTGACCCAAATGAGGAGTATGCTTACAAAATATACATACACAAGTGACAACACAAATCATATAGATTTTAGTTCACCATACACATTTTTAATATTATTGTGCAACTTGTAAACTTAATAATTCTACTAAATCCATACAGAAAACCCACGTACAAGGGAAATATTCTTATATATGGATATCCTATATAAGGAAAAGATATAGCATTTTGTCTCCTCATTCTTCATATTTTATCCCAAATAGTGAGAAGATAACATTATTCAGAAAAAAAAAAGAAAAAAAAAAAAAAAGTAAGTTATAAGCATTAGCTATTGTTGTGAGAATGGGGTGGATTAATTCTCTCTATTTTTCATAAAATGCTTCTTTCCACTGTTAAAGGAGTAATATTCATCCCTCAAGTACAAAATATTATCACATCAATGTTGAAATTTTGCATTATCTATTCTTGGTATACGGTGTAGATAAACAAGAACTTGTGTCCAATTGTGTGTAGGTGTGTGTTTGGACAAAAGGTAAGGGATTATTACTTGGATTACTATTTTTGCATTTTCCAATAAGTTATTTATAATTTGTTGGCTTTGTGAGAATAACATATAATGTATTGGCATTTGAGTGTATATCTATGATAATATTGTTGATGGATGGGATATATATTAAGATGCTTTCAAGAGCATTTCTAATTTCTTCTAATTTCCTGTTTTGTGCAAAAGTGTTTAGAGGATGCTTTTTTATATATTTTATTTTCGTGGTTAACCTAGACTCCATTTAAAGCATTTAAAGTTGCATAAATATTCATGCTTAAAATTATCAGCAACATTGACTTATTTTAGATAATCAGAGGTAAAAAATGTTAGAACTATTATATGTATGAAAGATGAAAGTTCGAGAAGAGAACAAAGTTTTACTGACCCCAGAATTATACCTTTAGATATTTCTTAATTTTCTCTGTCATATGTTTCTATTTTCTTGTTTAAATCGAGTAGGAAATTGGATATTAACAATTAT
>ML791380.1:34593-63350 GCA_009831015.1 Picea engelmannii
TATATATATATATATATATATATATATATATATATATATATATATATTACATACATACATACATATATATAGGGGAAATGTCACGGAAGATGGATCAGGGTTGCAGCTGGGGGAAACCCTAGCTGAAGACCCCCATTCTGAAGCTTTGTTTATGCATGTGGTGGTTTTTTTTTTAAGCCACAGACCCCCAATCCGAAGAGATTCATCTGCGTGTGGTGGTTTTGATGTTCGTTGGTAGCCGTCCTCTCTCCTAGGTGTGAATTTTGTTGTGTCTCAAATCCCTGATATGATGCGTTGGGTCTGCAGGTAGCGGATCTTGTGATCGTTGGTGACCATGCTCTCTCCTCTATGCGGCTTTTGCATGTCTCTTGTGTGGATTGTTTCATGTTTTCCGGGTCTTGTTTCTCTTTGTTGCGTTTGGGTTTTTTGGAGCCTCGTTTCCTATGATCGATATGTCTTATGCATGGATCTGGGGTTGGTTTTCTTTGCTCGGGTCTCCTGCTCTGGTGGCTTGGGGTTTTTTTTTTTAGGCCTTCTTTATTGTGGCCAGTTTTTTCTCCATGGGAGGTCCCTCTCTTTTGGCATATGTCTTTGTTGTCTCCTTTTTGTTGGATTTTCCTTATTTATAGAGCATTAGTGTTACTAGTGTTCTTATATATATATATATATTACATACATACATATATATAGGGGAAATGTCACGGAAGATGGATCGGGGCTGCAGCTGGGGGAAACCCTAGTTGAAGACCCCCATTCTAAAGCTTTGTTTATGCATGTGGTGGTTTTTTTTTTAAGCCACAGACCCCCAATCCGAAGAGATTCGTCTGTGTGTGGTGGTTTTGATGTTCGTTGGTAGTCGTCCTCTCTCCTGGGTGCGAATTTTGTTGTGTCTCAAATCCCTGATATGATGTGTTGGGTCTGTGGATTGTTTCATGTTGTCCGGGTCTTGTTTCCCTTTGTTGCGTTTGGGTTTTGTGGAGCCTCGTTTCCTATGATCGACATTCTTATGCTTGGATCTGGGGTTGGTTTTCTTTGCTCGGGTCTCCTGCTCTGGTGGCTTGGGGTTTTTTTTTTTAGGCCTTCTTTATTGTGGCCGGTTTTTTCTTCGTGGGAGGTCCCTCTCTTTTGGCATATGTCTTTGTTGTCTCCTTTTTGTTGGATTTTCCTTATTTATAGAGCATTAGTGTTACTAGTGTTCTTTTACTTTGTTATCATTAACATATATATATCACGTACTGAGCAGTAGCAGCATAAACAAGAGACAAAACTAACATAAGAGATTTATCTTGGGAAAACCCCAAATGGGGGGAAAACCCAACAACCTTTCTTAGATAAATTTTGTTCACAAAGCAAGTCCAATCAGATAAAACCTAGCACAAGTGCTAGCTCAACCAGAAATACCACCCCAACTATAGTAGTAGCACCATACAAAGGTAGCGCACCTCCTTGAGCAGTAGCACACAAGAGAGAGATACCAAAAGACTGAACAAGAAGAAACTGAGTCACTACAACAACTGTGTCTCCTCCAAACTTGTGCCTTGATTTTGTGTAGCTGGGAGAGTGTGAGTGAGTGAACAAATGAACTAAGACACCTCCTTATTTATAGTCTTCCTATCCTTCTAGCTGAGCCGACTTCTCTTCTGGGAAGGTGTCTTTTCATTATACTTTATTCTTGTGAGTCGACTTCTCTTATATGGTATTTCGACATATGTCCAATGGATCTCTTGCTTCTGGAATCTTCTTCGCATCTAAGAAAGGTCATCTAGGAGGGAAATATCCTCCCACAGCTACCAAAAAACCAACACTCCCTCTTATCTAGGGAGACATCTTTCACGATGTCTTCATTTGGTAGTCCACTGACTACTCTGCAATCTACTAGCAGGAACACGGTTGTTACAATGCCTTCGGTAGCTCGAATCACTAGGCACAATCTCTATGATCAAATGGTAGCACACATAGCTACATCCAAACGATCTGGTAATACCCATGAAAATCAACTAGTAGCACACAACTACTACAATGTAATGATCCCAAGCCATTATGCTAGGATCATCACAGTTTTGGTGTCTCTTAAAACTTTTTCTGGTTGTGGTATTTCATCAAACACTTTGCTGACCTACTTGTTTACATGTGTTTACTTGTTGAATGGGCTCTTGATTTCGGCCTTAGGGTTTACTGATGTGTTTATATGTGTGTATGCAGCTATAAACAAGAAGATATAACCATGGAACATACCTCAACCATATGAAATATGATAGACAAGCCAAAACATCTCAAATCTGCTTTTATTCATGAAATAGAGAAACCTGCTACAATGAAGATGTCGATTTGGAATGCTCAACAGATGGCTAATAATATAGACAATAGAAGATGCTACCAAATGCTCCAAATAAGACTACAATAAGTCTCCAAAGGCTGAATATACCATGAATACCCATACAAGAAGATATGGGTTGTATGAAGTGTCAACCCCCAAGCTGGAAGATGACATGCCCTGTTGAAACTGTCAACCCATGCAATTTCATCCCTACTTTCAAAGACCTCCAAATGATACGTTGAATATGCCGAACGGTATATCAGGATGAGTAGAATCCCCTCCTGAAATATCAAACCAAAATACCAAGGGAAACTCCTCCAAATGTTGAATCCTCCAATGGAGTTGCACCCTCCTAAAACTGTCAAACCCTATAATTTCGGCCCTAATGAAGGAGGCCTCCAAATGCCCTGAAACTTGCTAGAAAGATAGATCAGGACATTTCAATTCACTATGTGAAATCTCATGGTCATATCTAAAGTATAACCCCTCCAAATTGAATAGATCTGAATCTCCAAAATGTCATCCTTCTCTCCAATTCGTCCCAATGCTCTAGGAAATAATTTGTACCATATAATTCTCTCAATAGGCATTTGAAATCATGGCCAAGTCCCTACAAGTAAAACCCAAGTGCTCAAATATCCAAGGGAGCTCTCAAACTCCTGCAACGAATCCTCCCTCAATGGATGGTGCGCCCCTCTTACTAGAAACCCTAACCGGTGTGCCCTCTCTTTCTCTGCCCCTGCAACTGATGTAGAATCCTCCTGCAATTAAGTAGATCTGGAACTATAATGGTGTGGGAGAGTATTGCATCTCCAATACCAAGCTTGGGACAAGATAGGTGGAATCTTTCACCACTGAATCATCCTCTAGGGTTTGTTAAGTCAAAACCCTCAAAACCCCCAATGTTGGGCTAACTAGCTAAAAGCCATATATCAAAAGATGATCATACATGAAGAATTAAGTAGAGGCCCTTGCCTTTCCTTTATACTTTTTGGCTCCCCTTGTCCCTCCAAAGTGACTTTCATTTTATTAATATTTCATTAATTAATTAATTAAATCACTTTAATTAATTAATTAACCTTTTTACCTTTGAAAAGTGCCTTATCTCTCCTTGTGGCTTCCCTGGCCACTGAAAGTCACTTCTAGTCATTCCATCCTGTAGTGTTGCTTCTCCCGATTCCAATGAGCTATTACACTGAGAGGTTTCTCCAAGTAATGTGCCCAAAATGACCTCTTCAGTGAATTCAATTGACTTATAGCTCAAAATAGTCAAAATCATGGAAATCATCGAAATGCAACGGAACCAAAGCTAACCTATGCAGAATGGATCATAATGATGGAATATGATGGGAAATGCAAGCTGGACCCCACAATGCCTCTCAATAACCTCTATACTCTCTATAACACCCATCTGGCTACTCTGGTCATCATAAACCTCTACACTGTGATGATGTCCCAAAGTGGGGACATTACATACAATGCCATCCAATAGATCACAATTGTTTGCCAAGTACTACACAACTATTATCCAGTGACACACAGTCACTACTAGTGGAACACATCCATTGTAGTAGAACACAACTACTATCCAGAGTCACACAGCCTCCGCTAGTGGAACACATCCACTGAAGTAGCACACATCTATTGTCCAGAGTCACACAGCCTCCGCCAGTGGAACACATCCATCGAAGTATCACACAACTACTGTCCGAAGCCACACAACCTCCTCCAGTGGAACACATCCATCGAAGTAACACATAGCTATTTTCCGAAGTCACATAGCCTCCGCTAGTGGAACACATCCATCGTAGTAGCACAAAAATACTATCCAGATACACACAATCTCCGCCAGTGGTACACAACCACCAAAGTAGCACACAACTATTGTCTAGAGACACACAGTCTCCGCCAGTGGTACAAAACCACTAAAGTAGCACACAAATATTTTCCGGAGTCAGACAACCTCCACCATAGTCTTATGACTATGTGTGTGTGATGTTTCTTCTCTCAACAGGTCCGATAGTGCATTACCCCCTTAGTCACCTCACGTGACTGATCCAAGAAACCCTTGGCCAGAGGAGTTAGTTAACATGAGAAGAAATAACACACCTCCCTCTCAACGAGAGTGGACATTCAACAACACTCCAAGCTTGTCCCTGAAGTACTCATACTTCACTCTTGACAAGGGCTTGGTGAGAATGTCAACTATATGCTCGTCCATGGATATGTACTAGAGCTCCACAAATCTTCTCTCCACCATGTCTCGGATGTAATGATATTTGATCTCTATATGCTTAGACTTGTCATGGAATACATCGTTCTCGATAATATTCACGCAAATTTTATTTTCATAATGTATCAAAGTTGGCTCCATTTCTAGATCAAATATCCCAGCTAGCAACTTCTAGAGCCACACTTCTTCATGGATTTCCACACTTGTTGTGATATACTCTACTTCTGATGTACTAAGTGCCACTAATGTTTGCTTCATGTTCAACCATGAGATCATGTCTGATCCCAGACTGAAACAACATCCAGAAGTAGTCTTCCAATCCACTGCACTCCCATCCTAGTCAGAATCTGTAAATCCCTGCAACTTCACATCTCCACCCGAGACATATCTCAATCCATATCCAACCGTACCATGAAGGTACCTCAAAATATGCTTTGTTGCCATCCAATGTACTTGTCTAGGTTCAACCATGTGTTGATTCAAGGTATTCGTTGCAAAGTATATGTCTATCTTGGTGTTGACCAGGTACATCAAGGATCTAATCAATTGTTTATACATCATGGGATCCACCAAATCTGAAGATTTGTCACTCAAGAGATTCAAATTTATCGTCACGGGTGTGGTCATGGAATTACATTCAATTGTCCTGATTCTTTGTAGAATCTCAACAATATATTTTCCTTGGCTAAGGAAAATCTCATCTGATCTCTGCCACACTTCCAATCTGAAGAAGTAATGCATCAGACCTAGATCCTTCATCTCTAACTCTGAAGAGAGCTCCCTCTTTCACCCAACTATGAGCTTCTCATCTCATGTTAGTAACAAGTCATCCACATATAGGATCAATGGGAAACCATCTTCAAGCTCATCCAATAACTATCTGATCTGGCATATCATGTCCTTGGTTCTTGTTCAGGCCCGCACAAAGCCTTCTTCAGTCTGCAGACATGAGACTCCTTCTCATGTATTTTGTGGCTTTTCTATGTACACTTCTTCTGGCTACTGGAGCAAGTGCCTTGTCATAATATTCTCCCTCTTGCTGGGATTAGGCCAAAAATCAAGCTTTGTACATCTCTATGTTGTTATTTGTATCATGCTTGATCTTGTAGATCAATCTTGGAAATCCCTACTGACTTCCCTTCTGGTCTCGAAACCACCTCTCACACATCATTCTTCAAGATGGATTGATACTACTCCATCATGGCATCCTTCCATTCATGCTTCTTAGCAGCTTCTTCAATGGTGGAAGGCTTTGAATCATTGATGTTTCTCATCAATGCCACATAGCTAGAAAACATGTGTGGTTTCTAGAACTGAGGCAAAATCTATATCCCAATCCTTATGATTGGTTGCCTCCTCTATCACTGCAACAAGGTCTATCAAGACAGTGGAATCCTCCCAAGATATCTCACATCTTCTAGAAGCCTCTGAAACTTCGATCTAGCCTCCTCAACTCATGACACATGTTCGTCAGTCCTGGAAGACTTCTCTCTCTCCTATATAAATATGAGAGGGAATAATTTTTGAATGAAAGTCTCTAAGCCACTAACTCTCTTTGAGATCATGCTCACTTTGAATCTGCATGCTCCCTCTGAAGCTTGAATTCCTCTCAGTCTATATGATCTCCCGAGCCACCTACTTCGACTGCATTTGTTGACTTCTTTTGAAGTCTGATCTCCTATGAATTGTACTGGGAGGTTGCTCCTCCCTACTGGATATTAAGGGTTGACTCCCTTTGAAATCCAGCTCCTTTTGAGTTGTTACTTGGTGGGGCCTCTTGCCTCACCACTGGTGGAGTCATCTGCTTCTCTTCATAGTATGGCTTATCAATGCTATGCATATGTATCTCCTTTGTATTATGCAAGGTATCACGAGAACATGTTGGTTTTATTGCATCGTTTCTAGGTAGGGCCATTCTGGCACTACTGACTCTCCCTGATGATTTGAAGAGTGGTCAAATTAACTGTACGGTCATATTTGGAGCCTTCTACTCTTCACAGTCAATCTCCATAAGAGATACTCTTCTTTGTCTTCTTCTTCAAATGGGTGTGTATGTTTGTGTACACAGTTCTGTGTCTCAGTTAGAGACTGTCTAAATAGTTGCCTCTTGCAATTGTCATCATAGCTCCTTCTCAGAGCTATCACCTATGACCTATCCCAAACAAGAGACAAGAAAAACATTTCCATGGTAACCTCCATGGAATGGTTAGTAATCAAGAACATCTTCCAGAGGATATCAATTTCATTTTGCAGACAAGTATATTATTAACAATGAGCATTTTCTTAATGATAATCGTACCGACAGTATTCAGGTGTACCTAAACATTTGATATCAATAGAAAATAATAAAGCTATAAATATTGTTATCCTAGGTATAATACTTTCTTAAGCAATAAAAATAAAAAAATATCAAAGTTGATATCCAAACTTGGAGTCTATTGTTGTTGTCCTGCTTGAGTTTCCTTCTATCATTCATATGGAAACACCATTGTCTAAAAGACAAATTCTTCATCCTTTGATGCCTTTGAGTGATCTTCGACATCTGCTGCATCTGCATGGTGCTTCTTCTTCTCCTTTTCATTTCTATTTGGACATTGAAAGGCATAATGTCTTAGCTTCTGGCAACTGTAGCATCTTATCTTTGATGCTTCCTTCTTGTAACAAGGTCTCTTAGACTTCTTCGAGCTGCTTTCTTCCCTTTTCTTTCTCTTCTTCACTTGGGTAGCAAGTGCTTGATTTTCAACATCATTGGTCTTTTGTGTCTTGGATATCAACCTAGATTCCTCTTGAGTGCAACCTGACCATAACTTGTCAAACTTGGGAAATCTCCTTCTTGCACAAATTCCTTGGACAAATGGGTTCCATGAGGGAGGGAATTCATTGAGTGTGGTGGTCACAAGTTCAACATCTTCTACTAGATCTCCAATAATTTCTAATTGATCCTTGATCTACGATATCTTCATAAAATAGTTGACCATTTTTACTGACTTGTTCATTTTCACGTTTATGAGTTGATGCCTCAAAGTAAGCTTTCGACTGGTATTGTTAATTTCATAAAGTCTAGTTAGGGCATCAAACATCTCCTTCAATGTATTCAATTCTGATACATTGGGTATCAGGTGATCCTTGATTGACTCTGTCAAGATCCTCTTGGCCTTGACCTCATTATTCTTGAACTTTTCTTTTGCTTCTTCATCTTCGGGTTCTGGAAAATCTTTCATTATGTAATCTAATAGATCATTTTGTTCTAGAATGAGGAGAACTCTATGCTTCCAGGATATGAATTTATCTACTCCATCCAATATGTCTTCTACTCTCATGTTGGTAGATATTTTTCGCGGGTAGAAACCCTAGCCCTTGCAAAACTCAATTCTTCAAACTTCACCAAACTATATGTTTATGGTTTCAGGGGGTGCGCTAGAGTAGGGTGCACTACTATGTATAAGAATTATCCTCAACATTCTTGGGAAAGTGCTTGACGCGCTTGACAAGGTATTGCAGCTGCAAGGTGCGGCAAGGTGTCATTGTATCGATCTTCCTTCCAGTGGTTAAACTATTCTGATGGTAACCAGCTCCAATACCACGTTGAATTTTCCTTATTTACAAAGCATTAGTGTTACTAGTGTTCTTTTACTTAATTATCATTAACATATATATATCATGTACTGAGCAGTAGCAGCATAAACAAGAGAGAAAAAGAACACAAGATATTTATCCTGGGAAAACCTTAAATGGGGGAAAAACCTAGCAACCTTTATTAGATAGATTTCATTCACAAAGAAAGTCCAACTAGATAAATTCTAGCACAAGAGCTAACTCAACCAGAAATACCACCCCAGCTATAGCAACAACACCATAAAAAGGTAGCGCACCTCCTTGAGGAGTAGCGCACAAGAGGTAGATACCAAAAGATTGAACAAGAAGAAATTGAGTCACTACAGTAGCTGTGTCTCCTTCTCCAAACTTGTGCCTTGATTCTGTGTAGCTGGGAGAGTGTGACTGAGTGAACAAATGAGCTAAGGTGCCTCCTTATTTATAGTCTTCCTGTCCTTCTAGCTGGGCTAACTTATCTTCTGGGAAGGTGTCTTTTCATTATACTTTATTCTTCTGAGTTGACTTCTCTTCTAGGGTATTTCAACATCTGTCCAATGGATCTCTTGCTTATGAAATCTTCTCTGCATCTAAAAAAGGTCATCTAGGAGGGAAAGATCCTCTCACAACTACCAAAACACCAACACTTTTAATCATCCTCTCTTGTTTGGGGGCGTCTTTCAGGGTTTGATGTATACCCTCTGCTCCAGGGTTCTGGTTTCAAAGTTATGGGTGTCGAGTTCTAATTTTTTGTTGTCGGGATTCGGGTTTTTGCTTCCTATCTTGTTCGAGAGGAATGTATGCCGCTCCGACCTGGTCCATCCTGCTTCTGGGTTTTTTTTTTAAGGCTTTCATTGATGTTTTCTCTCAACAAGGTTTTTTGGGGGTTTTCCCACTCTTGTTTGTATTTCCTCTCTCTGGTGATGTTGGTTTGTTCAAGGTTTGATGTATGTTTAGATCGAGGTCCTTCGAGAGGGTGTTGGTGACTCACTCTTCCTCATATCAATTGGGGGGTTTGGCCAGAGCTTTGAGGTCCTCTCTGAGTGCGTGCAGTGTTGATGTGTTGACACTTTGAGGTTCGTTTTGAGGGCGTGCAAATTTTTGGTTTCTCTTTCTATGGTGTTCATAGGATGGGGTCCTCTATGGTTCCACTTCCTTCTAATTCTATTGATATGAGAGCTTCATGCCACTCTGACCTGGTCCTTCCAGCTTCTAGGGATTTCTTCGGGATTGTTTTCCCGATGTGTCTATCGTAGGGTCTCTTTTTCTTCAGTGGTTGTCTTCCCAGCTCATTTATTGTATATTTCTTAGTGGCTCATTAGATAGCTTCTAGGCCCCTTAGGGTTCTTATTTTTTGATCAATTTATCCATGGTTGGGTTGTTCTTAAGGAACCTACAAAATGTAATTTGGTTCTCTTCAGATGAATAGAATTACACTTTTTTTCATGGAATATATATATATATATATATATATATATATATATATATATATATATATATATATATAATCTCAATGTGTGTCTTTATATAGACTAAGATAACAATGCTCTACTAGTACACAAGGCTCAATTGACTCTATTATTATCACTTGGGGAAAATAGGTCTCACAAGGCATGAGTAGAAGGGTTACAATGATAAGGGTTGAAATGGCACGTTGTAAAAACATGTAGATTGGTAGTCAATGCCGAATGAAAGAGAGGTGTTCTTAGGGAGGAGGGTTCACCAAAATGATTTAGGGGAAGTGCATTTGGTGATGAGAAGTTCATATTTCCTTGAAGCAAGAAAGTCCCATTTCTTATGTTGAAGTGGACATCGATACTCATGTTGTACAGATGGAGTGGAGGGTGTTTCATGATTGAGGACAAAACAAAGATATTTATGCATGGTATTCCATTCGGTGTCATAGCAATGGTTCATGGGGAGATTACCTTGGGGGCGAACATGTTTGTTTTGGTTGTGGTATGGGGGTACATGGTGAATTTTGAAATGACCTTTGCTAGTAAATCACATTTGGTCATCCTTGTATTAAGGGAATAAGAGTGAGATAAATGGGGGATAAGCTGGGAGAGGTGGAATGTATTGTTATCAACATATGCAATATCAATGTAAATTGTAGCATATGGGTTGTTAAGTGAACTAGAGATAGGGGAGTGGGTCAAAGGGGGTATCTAATAGGGTGAAGTCTAGGTAAGCATGGTCAACAATGGGGATTTGAGGAGAAATAGAGAGATTTCAGATATGGTGGATCATGACCTAGTTAAGCCTGACATAATTGACAATAGTAGCACCACCACTTTGAGAAAAGCTAGTTTGCCTGCCGAAATTTGGATAGCAAGAGAGTCCATTGTGAAATAGTGAAAATGATCAAAGATTGTGATTACAAAAACCAAGTTATTTGAAGAATATATGTTTGTAAAATTTTATTTCTTGCTTCATTAGAAGTCAGGGTTATTTGTACCTAACCTCGATCTCCCACCACAAATACAACAAAATGGTTAGGGTATATAGTTGGGAAACAGACCTGGATCCAAATTAGTTGAGTTAAATGCGTTGATTCGTCCACACTGGAGAGCTCCTGTTTGGTTGCATTAGTCCACATTCCCAAGTCTGTATTTGCATCTTTCTCAAGTTTGTTAGTGCTTTGTTTCAATCACATTACCATGGATACAAGGAGGTGTTCCCTTCAGTTTGCTAGTGCTCCCTTAAGTATGTCCTACCCCAAAGTCGCTCAGACTCTTCTACAGATAAGAAAAGAATGCCACGAAGTGGCAAGGGTTGCATGCCAATTTGGCATCTTTTTTATTACCTTGAAAGTCTTTTGTTGTTATGAAATGAATCACCATTATGAAGTCATTTTTTAGCTTGATGTGACAATCATGTGACATTTTTCTAACTAGTCTCACCTCTTATCTGCATCTTAACAATAAAGGTTATTGTTTCATTTTCATGTCTTGAAAATTTACTTATTTGTTGCCATGTTTTCAGTACTGGTCTTTGGAAAAATGCATTCTTTTCATTTATTTATAGCCCATCACTTAAGTGTATGTTGGCTCTTACTGTGGCACAAGTAGTCCATAGTATCTATGTTACCTGCAGGCTACAACCTCCCCAACTTGGTGGAATTTTCTACTTAGTGTGAAACCAACAACATTATAGGAAAATCCAGTTCTCAAACTCTCGCATCATAATGAGATATTGTAAATAAATACATTTTCTAATTTATCACCCTTTAAAGTCTCCAATGTTCACAAGATTATGTGCTTGTAATATCTGTATGAATGACACATGAGGAGAGATTCTAATTATGAATTGATTACACTTATTGTAAATGACACATTGTCATCATAGGCTCCATGCTTCAATCGATGTATATTGAAAATTTGGTTTACTGCATGTTTGTGTATTATGTACTACCTTCCATGCTAGTTGTTTGTATTACCTTTCATGAACAAAAATTACATAAGATGTTCAAGAGACTGGTGTTGAGGCTGCCATATAAGGAAACTAGCCCCACCACCAGTTATAAAAGTTCCATGAAATCCTATTGTGATTGTCTCTAGTTAACATAATTACAAAATTTAGAATGTAGAAAACTATTTTAGGCCTATGAATGTACCAACAAAGAGGTCTTTGTAGTTTGATAGGCCAGGCATAAGCTACAAAAATCAATAATACTCCATGATAGATTACTTGTTGGTGTAGTTGTAGGGAAAGGAATTCCTGGACGAATCTGGCCACTTGGAGACCATTATTTCCTGGAGCAGTTTCTCTCCAATGCGTCTCTGTGTAGAGTTCGTCGTGCTCGAATCCAGAAGAAATCCTAGGTGTTTTTCCATCAACACTTGGTGGAATTTCATCTCGTCATTGTTTTGGTGCAACTCCATGATGACTTCTCTCTGAGAATCAATGAAAACCGGGTGAGGAGGGGGTGTAAGAAAAGAGTTGGAGGCTGCTTTTGGGTGGGGGAAATGGGTGGTGGAGTCGGAGGTGGTCACAGGAGTGGAAGCAGGATTGAAATATTTGGCTTCAATTGGAGGGGAGGAGGGTCGATTAGCCATTAGGGAGTGGCAAGGACAAACACAACATGGACCAGGTCGGCAGTGAGTGTAGGGGGTTCGACCACCCAGAACAGAGTGAGAGCCAACTTGAAGTGATTGTGTGCGTTCTCTGGGCACGAGTACGAACCAGTGGAGACAGAGGTTGTGGATGGTGGATGTGAAGGAGAACCTCGCGACTGGGAAGTGAGACATGTAGCCAAGTGAGAGCAGTGAACGGAGACAGACAGACTGGATAGCTTGTAGAGCAGGAGGAATGATAAGGTAAGGTGTCTTCCTGGTGAATGCTATGGTTTTAAGACTCAATGGGAATGGGAGGTCCATTAATATCACATGAGTGACAGTCATGTTGGAGGCCAACTGCAGGGACGACTACCAGAGTGGGAAACTCGGGTGTTAATGACCGTCGCTAGGGTGCCAAGTGAGGTTGTGGATCACGCGTGAGATGGTTTCCAGGTGGCACCCCATCCAAGGTTGGGTTATCTTTTTGTGCCAATGCAGAGAAATCAACAAATAAGGGGTGATTAGAGGTCTGGGAAGGTGAACAGGAAAGATCACCATTCTGGAGATTCACCCCAACTTTGGCTAATTTTTCTGCTACTTGATTGGCCTCTCGGCGAACATGAGAGGGGATATGAACTATGTTGGGAAGAATTAAGGAGAGTAACAGTTCCAAATTACTAAGAATTCTACAGCTTGAATAGATTTTGGAAGGTTTCAAACCCATGAGGAGCTTAGAAAAGAGATCAATAATGATTTGGGAGTCACCTTCCATGATTAGCTTCGAGAAACCCATTCGATTTGCAATAATTAATCCTTGGATGAGCGTCCATAATTCTACAGCATTACTTGTATTATGTCTGATAATGTCATCCAAGACTAGGAGGATACTTCCTTGATCATCCCTAAAAACCATGCCAAATCCTGTTGGGCTAGGGTTTCCTTTAGAAGCCCCATCAAAATTTAGTTTAATAAAGCCAGCTATGGGTTTGCTCCAAAAGAAAGGGCTAGTAGTAGTGGTAGGGTGGGAGGGGGTGGAGGGGGAGGGAGTTAGGGTGGATGTGAGAATGGGAGAGAATGATAGTTTCATACAGATCGCATTTGAGGTCTTCTTGGGACCAAGGTTGAGAGAAAATTGTTTCTTTGATGCAAGAGTGGATGCATGACCATATTTGAGCTTCCGATTGAGTGGCAGAGTAGAATTTTTTTTTATTTCTTTTGTTCCAGATATGCCAAACTATGAAACCAGAGAGAGGTATCCAAATGTGGTCGACCATTTGATTTTTAAAGGCCTGTTGTCTCCATTGCTCAAGAGTGGTTTTTATGCTAGCGACATTGTGATATGTGGTGCGCATGGTAGAAGCCATATGATCCCATAAGTGTCGACAAAAGGTACATTGATTGAGGAGATGCTTGGCTTTTTCTTCTTGATTGTGACAAAGGAGACATCTGGATGGGCCTGTGAATCCTCATTTTAAAAGATTATCTCAGGTCAGAATTTTGTTTTGGACCATCAGCCAGAAAAAAGTGCACACCTTGGGCTAATGATTTATTTTCCATATCCTTCCCCAAATTTTTGCTTTCTCTAGTGTATTGTGTTTGGATTTTAGTTGGTACACCTCTTTGATAGAGAACACTCCCTGTGGTGTGTGGCCCCAATGAAGGATGTCCTGATCATGATGAATTCATATTTTCCTTGATTCCACCCCTTCTTGCCAAGGTGCTAAGTTGCAAGTCTATGGTATGTCTAGAGACAAAGGATTTGATTTCCATTCTCTCTAATGAGGATGATATGTGTGAATATTCCATAAGTTATGGACTGTGAGGTGCGTTTTATGCCTCATGTGCTGAATAATCCCATGTATGCTTCCTTTGAGGTGGAGTGGCGGTAATTGTTGCTAGGAGTCAGTCCAAAAGAGAGTTGTTTGTCCATTGTGTACCTCCCAACATGCGTGTTCTTGTACTAGATGGTGATTACCCCAGGCTGTATTCCAGATTGAGGATACAGGATTGGGGTTGGCGAGTCTCATCAAGTCGCTTTCCTCTATATTGGGAGTGTATTTGTGCCTCCATATTTTGGCCCAGGTCAAATGGGTAAGTTAACCAATGCCACCAGATCTTGGCTCCCATGACATTGTTTAATATTCATGGATCTCTTAGACCAAGACCTCTATAGGATTTGGGTTTGCAAAGGTCCTCCCATTTAACAAGTGCCCATTTCAGGCCCTCCTTAGTGCCCTACCAAAGGATTTTCCTTTGTATGGAGAGAATGGAGCTTATGATTGATTTTGGAGTGGCTAGAGCTAAAAAACGATAGATAGGAATGGCTTGCAAGACTGATTTCAAAAGAGTGAGGCATCCAACGAGATTCAGAGATATGAAAGTCCAAGAGTTAAGGTGGTTTTCCAAGGAGTTTAAGAGAGGCTTCAAGGGGTTGATACGTGAGGTGTTATCAGTGAGAAGGACTCCTAGGTATTTGGACGAAAGGGAACTCCGGGTGAAGCCAAGAAGATTGGCGAGATGAGCTTGGATAGATTCTGGAGTGTTGAAAAAGAAGACTTACGATTTGTCTGAATTGATAGAAATGTCAAAAGCTTCAGAGAAGTCAGTCAAAATTGAACAGATAGTGTAAGATTCTTTTGCAATGGTTGAGCCCATTGTCATAGTATCATTCACAAATTGGCTATGAGATATGGGGTGGTTCATACCAAGAAGCTTTAGTCCTTGGAGGCTTTCGTTGGCAATATGGGATTGGATGTGCCAACTGAGTCCTTCAACCAATATGACGAAAAGGAAGGGGGAGAGGGGTTCACCTTGTCAGATTCCTCTTGAGAGCGAAAAGGTTTGGGAGGGAGTGCTATTGAAAACGATGGAAAAGAAGTCAATGGAGGTGAGCTTAAGGATCCAACTGACCCAATCGGGGTGAAAATTGAAAGATGTAAGAATTTGATGCAAATAATGTCAGTTGATAGTGTCAAAATCTTTAGAGATATCCAACTTGATTAGCATTCCATGGGTACAGGATGATTTAAGGGAGTATATTACTCCATGATCAAGAATGACACTATCAAGAATTTTCCTTCCTTCAACATACCGAGATTGTTCTTTAGAAATAATAAAAGGAAGAATTGTTTTGAAGCGGGTGGAAATTACCTTTGTGATAATATTGTAGATGACATTGCAGAGAGTCATGGGTCTGAATTTCTTTGGATGCATCACTCGATCTTATTTTTGTATGAGTGTTAGGAAGGTCACATTGAGAGCTGGGGGGACATTTTTGGAGTGTCTCGAGTCCTCGATTATTTTCCAAACCTCTTCTCTTATCATCAGCGAGAAGTGGTGGAAAAAATATGTGGTGAAGCCATATGGTCCCAGAGCTTCTCTGATCGACATTTCCTTCATTGCTTGATACACCTCCTCAATTGAGATGGGTCGGAGAAGAGTTGTGTTTTGTTCTTCAGTGATCAACGCGGGCACATGCCATATTATTTTTGCAATGGTTGGATATCTATCCAAGTTAGGCTCTGTGAGAAGATTTTTATAGTAGGTGATGAGTTCTTGTTCAATTTCATTATGAGTTAGGAGGGAATGCATCTAATCATTTTTAAGCCCGATGATTCTGTTGATGTGGCGTCACTAGAGCATGGATTGGTGAAATAATTTGGAGTTCCTTTCTCTTTCGTGCAGTCATTGAATCCTTGATTTTTGTCACCATAATACCTCTTCTTGTGTATATTGTTCATCCAATTGTTTTCGAAGAAAGATTTCCTCTTCTTGTAGTTGTTCTGAATTACCTTTTGTAATGATTTCCTTTTGAATTTTCTGCATGCATAATTCTAACTTCTTTTGGGCTTGAAAAATGTTTCCAAAAACCATCTTATTCCAAGTCTTGAGTTGTGGCTTGAATTTTTTTTTGTTTCTGTTGGAATCGAAACATGAGAGATCCATGGGATATTTTTGCATTTTTCCACAAGATGGGGGATTTTTCTTGAAAGTCGGGGTTGGAGAGGGAAAATTTTTCGAAGAAGAATGGATTGAACTATGGAGATCCGACGATATCCATCCAGAGTTGAATGGGGTAGTGATCAGAGCCTGAGACCAGAAGGATGTTGGCTTCCAATAAGAGTCCCTCAATCATCAAGGGTTCTGAAATCAGAAAATAGTCAAGTTGGCAGGCAATGCAGTGTGATACTGAGCGTCGGTTGGACAAGGTGAACATAACGTCTCTGAATTCCAAGTCAATAAGGTGAAGGGCATTGATTGTATTGTAGAAAGCCTCACTATCTTTGTCCAATGTTCTTGTGCCTCCCCTTTTCTCTTTGAGGAATTTGATATGATTGAAGTCACCTCCTAGGATCCACTTTTTGGTGTTAGCTAAAGCCCCTAGGAATTGAAGAGAGTTCTTGAAGCTTTCTTTATCTTAGAGATGTTGTGGTCCATACACATTGGTGAGTAGTCTAGATTTGTTTGATCCAATTGTTATGAAGGAGGCAGAGATCGACCATTTGGTGGAATAGAAGTCTTCTAGAATGACTGCAGTTGGATTCCATAAAATAGCCAGACCTTCTATCGAGCCATTGGAATCATTAAAAATTAAATTGCATTTCTTCCAACATTTAGAATAAAAAAAATTTGCCATTGTTCCTATGCATTTAGTTTCTTGAAGGAGCAAGATGTCAGGAGTCTTTGTCAAAATGTTGTTTCAAAGGAACCTTTGTTTGTTCCATACATTTAGGCCTCTTATATTCCATGAGATGATCTTCATGAGGATGGGGGAGTTGGATTTGGGAAAAAGCTATCAAATATCTTTCGAATATTCCTCAAATTAACCATGTAACTTCCAAATTCCTGGATCAGTTTTTGAGTGGATTTTCTTCCTCTTTTGCCTACTTCTTTTGCTTGCTTGCATGGATCTTTCTATTCCTCTGTGGTGATTCCTAGTTCAATGTTGGATCTTGATGTCGCTCCAGCTATGGAGTTAAGGTAAACCTTATGAACTTTTCTGAGTTGTTCCAGAGGGACAGATTGTAGTTCTTTATTGCAATAGGCTTCCTCTAATTTGATGAGGTCGATTTATGCTAGCTCATCCCATTCTACTTCCATTTATGCTCCTTTTCCAGGGGGAGGGTTATCGATGGAGGGAAGGTGAATGATTTGTTCTAGGATGGGTTCTGTGTGGGTTTTTTCCTTAGCTTTATTACTGGCTTTATTGAAGACAAGAGATGAATTGTTGGGGGGTAGGTCATCGAGGAGAGAGTTGAGGATGTTGAAAGAGTTTCTAGTGGCAGGTGTTGTGGGGTTTGGAGGTTGTGGTTTTTTCTGTTCTTGATGTCTATGTCCTTGCACCTACGTGAATCCATCTTTGGGTTTTTCCTATGTTGAGGGGTTGGGGTTACTAGGTGCATTTAGAGGGCAGTATATGAAGAGATGACCATGCTCATGGAACTTGCTATAGCGGAAAGGGATGTGTTCATAGTTGATTGTTTATTCCCATTCTTCATCTTGATATTCTAGTTTTATGGAGCGAGGCAATGGCTTTGAGACATCCTTGTAAATGCATATACGTGCATAGGAGGTGTATCTGCTTTGTTTTGTGGATTTTGTTGCTTTAACAAAAATACCCAGGGTATTTCCTATTCTTTCCAGAACTTCTCCTAGCTAGAATTCTTGGGGGAATGAGTAAATATTGATCCAAACCGGTGTGCAGGTAAAATATTCCTTTTCTGGGCTAAGTTTCTCCATCCAAAATATGAGATGTAGGCCTGTTGAGTTATAAAAGTACATCCCATTTTCAAAAACCCTATTTTTGTCTTCTAGGTTGTGGATGATGGTCATAAAGAAGCCTTTGGAACCTAGTTGTGGTTCAAAGTGGCTCTTAGGCTTCCACCATTGATTGATCCATTTAGTTAGGTCTCGTTCAGAGGGCCAAAGACCTAAGAATTTTCCAATGAGAGCATGATGATGCAGGTGCGCCTTCCACGCGGGGCACGTCCACTCTCACAGGACCTTCTTCTTCTCGGCCCGAAGAACTCGGAGGTTCTTCTATTTCCCTATCGGGAAATCTGCACCCACAGTTCTCTCGTGCGATCCCCCTTCCATAATTTATCAGGGAATCGAAAGTCGTGACTTCGCGAGTTCAAAGGTTGAGCACTGGGTTCTCGGATCCCCGAGACCCGATGGTCAGTCAACTCGCTGACTTTTCCCCGAGGGATTTCGCTACTCGCGACCTCGTAGGTCGAACTGTCGAACCTTCACCCTCTTGTTCCACGAATCCCCGAGATGCGAGGATTCGACGGAATGCTGACTCTATCTCCAAGCAACGCGTGTCCAATCGTCGACCACACGGGTCCCACCTTATACTCTGCCACGTGTCTACACAACTCTACTCTCGGCACTTCGCGACTCGCGAATCCTAACTCAAATGCTTCAGGAATTCTCGCGGCGAGATCCCAAGGCTGGTGCCACCTGTATTTCACTCACACTTCGCTATGGCTCACATTTCTCTCCAGCTGTCAGGATGTTGCCTCTCGCAACCTCGGGATCCCCGTAGCCAAACTCTCGAACCTTTTCTTGCGAGGTCTCGAGACCCGATCCCACGCGCAGATCCAACGGTCCTCCTACGATCTGGATCCAACAGTTATCCTCCTACTCGCTCCTCGCATCCTCGCAACTTGCGATGCCCAATATTTGGACTTTCACCCTGCAAACTCCCGAGTTCGCGAGATCTCTCGATCTCTGCCATGTGTCCTTCTCAGATGGACGGCGCCTAGCCTCTCGCCACTTCACTGCTTCGTGACCTCGCGTCTCATGAATTTTAATGCCAAACACTTGGGCGTTCACTCTGTGAGCTCCCGAGTTCGCGAGACCCTTAGATCTCTGACACCTGTCCTCCTCAGGTGGACGGCTCCTGTCTTCTCGCAACTTCGCCACTCACGACCTGGAGTGACCAATACTTGGGTCTTCAACTTGCGAACTCCCGAGTTTGTGAGATCTCTAGATATCTGCCACCTGTCTTCTTCAGATGGACGGCTCCTGGCCTTCTCGCCACTTCGCCCCTCGCGAAGCTAAAGGTCTTCCCTTTTGGACCTCCAATGTCCGAGTCTGCAAGATGTGAGAATCTCCTTACACGCATCCTCCACAATGAACGGCTCTGATCTTGTAGGGATATCGCGCCTCGCGATCTCGCTGCTCTTGCTACACAACCTTTGGGGCTTCAACTCCCGAGTCCCCGATACACGAGACCACGTGTAGATCTGACGGCTCCTGTGACTCTGAATCGACGACTCTGTCTCTCCTGAGCTTTAGATTCTTCGGAATTTTCTCGCCGTAACCTCCTTTCACATCTGCAAGATCTGACGATTCTTGGAACTTCGCGAAATCTCCTCAGAGGATTTCGACCGTCCGTTCCTTCTTCTATAATCCCCGACACGAGAAAAGAGTATCTCTCCCCGAGATTCCTTCATTGATTCACCAACCTGTGGCACTTCTTCCTGACTTCAAGTCATGCTTATCTACGCTGATCTTCAGCGACTCAGAGGCCTACCCTTCCTGAGCTTTACTAAACTTCTTCAACCTCTACGAGGTCCTTTGCACGCACTCCTTGCGGAAAACCTGCGAACACTTCAACTGTTCGAGCTTCCTTCGACTCTGCGCTAACCCGCAGTAGTAGTCCTTCCAAAGCTTCTTCTCAGATACACGACTGAGACTTTCTTCCTTATCCTGTGCACTCCTTGCACGGCTCGATGCCTAACTGCACCTTCAAAACGAATGAGAACAAAAGCAATCTCTCTGAGCTTTCTATCAACGCACTCCCTTGCGGACGACTTCAACTGCACTCCTTGCAGAAATCCTTACTCAAGCAGAGAAATGATTGTAACTCATTCACTTCCTCTCAGACTTAAATTTCGACACATGACTCATACACACAGCATAACAACAAATGCATAACAGGGAGTAATATTCAGAGCATTTAACACACGTACACAGAGAATAACACAACAACCATGAATCTGAATCAACTCCTTCTATTAATTCAAGATCTATACATAGGTGTTCTTCTACAGCTCTCTGTTATTCTCCTATGCTATAGACTCTTCTAACTCCTATTGCTACTGTTACAATGATACAAATGAGGGTGTCTGTATCCGTTTTCCCTCCTGCGCTCTAGAACTGTCTAATCTAGGAAATCAATTCTATCTACCTGCAACTACTACTATAAATTCCTCTGTCTATCTCAGACGAGAGCGTATGGCTCGAGGTCTGATTACATTCTTACCAAGGCGCCTAAATTAAATGATCTCATTTATATTCAGCGCATCAACTTCAAGGGAAAAATTAAAAATTCAAAAACTTGCGTTGGACGTCTTCCAGCTGTCTTTTGCTTCCACGTTGGTTTTGCTTGTCGTGAGGGATGCTCCTGCATCACATGATCTCTCATATATTGGGTTTGCATGCCTACTCGGGTTGAATTGATCACATACCTGGATGTTGTAGAGGCTTGTGGGATGCATTTTCTTGGTAGCCATGACCAAGCCACTTTTGGATGTGAGTGATCGTCTTCCATATCCATTCCTCTATTATTGTTTAGCTCTTCTTGATACAGTTGGTCTCTGAAAGTCTGGATCGAAGGGCGTCCATGTGTTGGCGTATCTGTTTGCTTCTCCTGCTGCTACCTTTTGATAAGAGGGGCTTTCGCCCCCTCTATTGAGGTCATTAGAATTGTTTCAGATGGGAGGGTGAGAAGATCGTTGGTGGGATCAATGGATATCCGAGAAAGTGAAACCCTAGGAGTTTAGCAGAAACCCTAGCATTCATGACCTCGACATCGATCATCAATTTGTCCGACGAAAGATTATAGTATGTACTACCTTGATAAGGGTTACTATGGCATAATTTTCTTTTTGGTGTTGAACATGCTGAGTGAGGACTAAATAGACACTGCTTTAGCCTGAAATGTTCAAACATATTAGAAGAACAAAATAATGGCATGTTGCGTCTTTTGTTGCTTGTTTTCAGTAGTGGGAATATATGATTTAAATTTTCTCCAGGAATAAGGTCATCTTTATCTTCACTAGTGTACAATAACATATAGTGAAATAGGGTACTCATTGTCACACCCATGTCTCAAAATAGACAAATTTTCATGCTTGTAACCTTGGAACTAATGCAAGATCATGGCATGTGCGAATTGGCGGAAAAAAAGGAAGTTATTTTGAGAATAGACTATTTTCCCTGTATAGGAGTTTTAAGTCACTAGAAGACCCACAAATACAATAGCAATTTGAATTTACATGTTGAGGAATACACATTATTATAAATATAAATATAAAAGGACCCATTGGGACAAAACCAATTCAGCCTGCTACATTTGTTATAGTTTTGATTCCAGAGATGTTCTATTTGGTGTGTACATGTAAACTCTATCTTGGTGGAGGCATCCCTTGATATTGTATGCTACATTGCTAGTGTTTGAATATTTTTTTCATAGATATCATATTTGTTTTATACAATGAAAATGTAGATCCATTTGTTTGAATGGGGTTTTGAGGGCTTCTAGTAGGTATGGAAAGATTATGTTCTTGCTTTGCTTTTCCTTGATTGTGCATGAAAGTTATGGGTGCATGTGTTTTGGACTATGGGATGATTTGGCATATTGCTGGTATTCTGAAGTGGACATTCATATGTCCCTAATGTCCCTGATTTTTTTTATCGATGTTGGTAAAGTTTCATAACACACAATCACATTTACAACAATTAAATTTATATTGTGATGGTTTTATATTTTCCTATAAGTTGTTATTTATTTGGCCCTCCCTAGTTCTGTGTTTTAATCCATTATCATTTCCTTTCATCTTTGTTGGGAAATTCTGCAACCTTCTTTTAATTATTCATAGGTTTTAATTTTGATTGTATTTGAGTATTTTAAAAGTTGTCACCTTCTCCTTTGTTTTTATGATTTGAAGATTTCAATGGGAGTTTGCAAATCCAAGTTTCAATAAGCATGCTTTCCTATGAGACACCTTTCTTTATCCACATATTTTTTTGTTAGGCTACCAAATTTAGACTGCAAAATTGGCACGACACAACTAAAGAAGGCAATTCTTGGAAAAATATCTAACAAATGGGAATACATTATTGATTTGGAGTCAAATGATGTAAAAATGAGCTAAAGATGAGTGATTTAAGAGGTTGATTGGAAGAAACCATTCAACCCCTACTGTGGTTTGTTCCTATGGCACTTTTTTGTCAATTTTACTTGATTGTGTATTGAGGTTCTGAATGTCTTGTAGGTTGTTGAAAAAGAGTCTGAAGCAGGAGGTACACCCGATGACTTGGATTTTTATGAAATTGAAGGATCTGAAACAAAATCAGAAGTGTTGTAGAACCTTAGTGAACTTCATATTGTTTGTGTATGTATTATATTGCTAGAGAAATTATCTTCCTCTTATATTTAAAGGTGTTAGAGACATGCTTGAAATGAAAGACATTTTTAGTTTAACTATAAATTGTACTCTGTTAGTGGTGCTATAGTAGTTGTCAATTCTTTATTTCACGAGATTTATTACCTTTCCACATCATTATGTTTTCATTTCCAACCTTCAAAATGATTGCTGGGTGAAAATAATGATTGTCAAGCTTACATTGTACAAATATTAGTCTTAGGTTCTTCAAAATAAATGCACAGCATTCCTTATAGACTACACCAATTCCCACATAGACTACACCAATTCCTACATCAAGTATGAAGGGTTGAATTAATTTGAGCCGATAACTTAATTTTTAGGACTCTATAACTTATAGGGTTTTAAAATGGATATTTAGCATGAAAACCCCCATCTCAATTACTAGACCATATCCCAAGACATTGAATTATAAACTATTGATGATATTAGATCATGGATGTTCATTGAATGAACTTCTAGGTGTAGAAAGTGTTATCACATGGAATTGTTTGGGTCAATTCAACCTTGGTTTTGATTTTTGTTCTTAGTGTTTTTTAAATTTTACTTTTGTCCTCTTCTTATAGTCTTATTAGGTCTTAGCACAAATAAAATTAAGGTTGATGTTGGCCCAAACCCTTTGTTTATACCTCCATCTCCATGACAAGATTAGACAACCATCACCATCGTCCTTATGCCACCACCACCCTAGCATGTCACCACTTCCACGATCTACTAAAACCCCTCCACTTTGTCCCTCTACCCGTTAGAAGGTCAATTCAAGTTCGTTTTGTACGCTGCCACCTCATTAGGACATTTCACAACGCATATCAAGTACACTTTCTCTCATCACTATAACTGCACTTATGAGGATTATGTCATCCGATATCCTTGTTTTCAACATTCATGTTCTAAAGGAAATAATCTGGGATTTCATCATTTAAGGCTTTCCTAACTTTTTTCTCAAGTTTTCAAATTGCTCCTAGCTCAGCACTGCAGAAAATGTTGATTTCAGACAGGCGCTACGGAATTTTCTGCCAACTGGATAGTGAAGGTGAATTGGAGGTGTTAGCGATAATTCATGTCTTGGGCTCGAAAGCATTCGGGTCTGCAAGTTACATGAGATGCGCCCGAACACAGCAGCGGAAGGATTTCGATTTCAATCAGCAAGTCAAGCGAGCGGGCAAAGTTTTTCCATCAGCAGCCGAGATCTATCCACGAAGCAGATCAACGGTTATCAGGATCTCGGAGTTGGCCGAGTCACGCCAAGTATAGCGCAGAAGTTTTCAAAGAGGTGAACGGTCAGAAGTCTCCGTGGAGAACTCGCGAAGTAACGAGGTCCGTTGATTGCGATTAGTTGATGTGTGGGTCCATTTCTTGAACTCGGGATTCGTGAGTTCGGAGGGCGGACCATATCCTTTGGTTGTGCGAGATCGCGAATCGCGAGAATCGTGGAAAGGAAAAGAGTCGTCGCCTCTCGGGATTTCGCAGAGGGAGAGTGACAAGGTTCGACGCTCCAACTCGCGAGGTCACGAGTAGCGAGAGGCACTAGAACTTAAGCCTTAGCCGACGATTACGTGTGGAGGGCACCAACAGTAAAATGAGCTACATAGTCTTGTCGAGAGAATCTCGGGCCCGGGCCCACGACATCGCCGGGAGAAGTAAGAGCCATCAGATCTCTGAGGGACACGTGGTGCGCGATTGGGCTCCATCGCCTCCTCGCCTCGCAACTTTAAAGAAGAAGAACTAGCTCCTCCCATCCGCAAGACGCGAAGCGCCGAGAGCATTCAGACACGGGCCCACAAAGGTATCGGGAGAAGTAAGAGTCGTCAGATCTCTGAGGGACATGTGGTGCGCGATTGGGATCCATCGCCTCCTCGCCTCTCGCAACTTTAAAGAAGAAGAACTAGCTCCTCCCAGCCGCGAGACGCGAAGCGCCGAGAGCATTCGGACCCGGGCCCACAAAGGTATCGGGAGAAGTAAGAGCCGTCAGATCTCTGAGGGACACGTGGTGCACGATTGGGCTCCATCGCCTCCTCGCCTCTCGCAACTTTAAAGAAGAAGAACTAGCTCCTCCCAGCCGCGAGACGTGAAGTGCCAAGAGAATCTCGGGCCCGAGCCCACGGCATCGTCGGGAGAAATAAGAACCGTCAGATCTAGAAGGACACCTGGTGCTAGATTAAGCCTTCTCGAAATATCTCTCATCGCAATTTCAATCAACAAAGGTTATCCCTTTCATATTCGCGATGTGCCGAAAGCGTATGGTCACAGCCCGTGGTCACTTGGGGAGAGGAAGCAGCTGCATAAAGAAGGCTCCAGGCACCGAGTTCAGTTGCAGAGGGGATCATCGCGACCTCCAGGCACCATCGGATCCGATCTCCTTATTGTTTCTCGCCTGGAGTAAATGACGGCAGGCACGGGTGGTTGAGACTTCCTCTCATTCATTAAGTGAGGGAATGGAGGTTCTGGCAAGCCGTCTGCCTGAGGAGGTATTGTGTATCAATTTTCTCAAAGAATCCATGCCGAAGACCTCGATTCAACAAAGATGTATGCGCACGCTAGCCCGAAACTTAATGGCTCAGCTACTCTCCTTAGAGGATCCATGCGTAGTTAAGATGGCGCTTAAAAGAAGATATCAGTACGAGTTTGACTGAAGTGAAGTGACACCAAGACTTGGGTGACTGGGCACACCTCTGTGAGGAGTTTTTTCCTGAGTATATAAACTCAGTCTTTGTATTTTGTAAGGATCGATGGTTGAGCAGAGCTCCCGGTTGTAAACTTTGATGAAGCACTATTACTCTGGTTATGTATAGACTTTTGAGACTTCTTGCCTTATGAATGCCAGTTTCTTTTACGTCTTTGTTATACTGTGTTAGAACAGCTCGGAATTGGAGGATCCAGTAGAGTTGTAGTTGTTATAGGATGATGTATGTTGGATCATTGTAATAGTTACGTTGTCTCTGATCAGTTCTTGTGATTTTCTCAACACTGAGTGACTTGGAATTGGAGGATCCAGTCAAGTCCCTTTTCAGTTTCTTGAGACCCTGAACCAAGAGGATCTTGTATTCAAAGTCTTTCTTCTGCAAAGTTGTTTGTTCACCTTCCTTACCAAGTCTTCCACCTGCTCATATTTTAATCAACCCACTGGCTGATGTTAGATCAAGACCTCCTTCATCCCATACATGCTAGACTCAGTCCCTGAGTTAGAGTGATATCTCCTCGAGTCTTTATCTCCATTCGGTCACCCCTTTATAAACAAATCATGACACTAAAATGATGGGTGTCGGGCTCTTCTCCTGCAAGCAATCCAGGAGTGACTTCCGACGTCAACATTTCTGGCGTCGTTGCCAGGCACGAAGCTGAAAATTTTCCTCGGGATTGAATGACATTGAGCCTCTGATTCTGAAGGTGCATCAGGTATCAGAGCCTTTGGAGATTGCTACTGTGCACCTGGTGACTCCATTGTGACGACTCCACTGGAGCAAACCTGTTGTTTTAGTTGTGGCTTCCAGAGGCAGACACACGCGGTCACATCCACAGCTGCCCCTAGCTACACCTGTAGCTGATCTGGAGGTGATTTTCAGAAAAGGAAAGGCCTCTGAAGGAGAAACTTCCACTGCTGAACCAGGTAATCCACTATCTCCTTCTGTGGAAAATACATTTTCTTCTCCTCATCTTCCCAGCAGACCATTTTCTGAAGTTTCCCATTTCCTAAATTTCGGGAGTGTTCCTGCTGAGTTTTCCCCTCCTGGTCTGGGATTGGAGGGAGAAATCCTTGTCACTCCCCTCTCCTCTGAAGTTGTACCTTGGCATAGACCCAGGACTACAGAAGATTTCCCCACTCCTGCACAAAGAGGAGCACTCACTGACTTAAGCTCGTTAGCCTTTTCCTTAAATCCTCTCTTGTTTCCCACTCCACTTCAGGACTCATTCCCAGTAGCCCCTTCATGAACTCCTTCTCCTCCAAGCTCTCCTCCACCTAATATTCCTATGGTTGGTGCTAATCCCCCTCCGAATAGAATGGTCGCCATAGTCGCTGCCATATACGCTCCCTTAATCCTACCTCATCCTGTGAATCCTCTTCCTACTGGGGATTACTTGAAATACATGCCCAAGTTCACTGGGAAAGGAGACATAACTGCCGAAGAGAACCTGGTTGCTTTCTACAGTTATGAAGACAACCTCAACATTGAAAATGAAGATGTCTGGATGAGAGTCTTCGTTCAAAGCCTAGATGGTGAAGTGAGGAAGTGGTTTAGAGGATTGGCTCCAGGATCTATTGCTGGGATTGAAGCTTTGGATAGTGCTTTCCTGAGGCAATGGGTAGATAGGAAGGATTTCATGTATTACATGACAGAGTACGGGTCTTTGAAGAAGATGGATGGAGAGTCTGTCTCTGACTTCTCCAAAAGATTCAATAAGATGTATAATAAAATCCCTGCCAAGATAAAGCCTTCAGAAGCCTCTGCCAAAATTTCTTATGCTAGTGCGTTTGGCCCCGATTTCTGTCTGTTATTGAGAGAAAGAAGAGCCACCTCATTGGCTCAAATGCAATATGTGGCCATAGAAGTGGAATCTAATGTATTAGCAGCTGATAGACTGAGGAGCAAGGCCGATGCAGAAGATCGGAAGCCTCAACTTACGACCCATCGATGCCCCACCCTCAAGTAGACGAACTGACCAATATGGTGAAGTCTTTGTCTGCAGAAATGGAGAAAATGAGGCTGGAAGGGAGGAAAGCATACAAAGGCCCCCAAACGCCGAAAATAAAGGAGGTTTCAGGAGGCCAAACCATATTACTTCCCCGACTGTGCAAAAGGAAAGGGGAAGAGACAGAGAAGATCAGAAGATTCAAGCCCCTTTCCAAAACAATTTTATGGCCGAGGAAGAAGAAGGGGAAACAGATGAGCCTGATCCTAAAATCCATTGCTTCGGAGACACCCCTCCTTTTCCTCATCTCACTCAATCAGCCTACGAGGAGTCTCTCATGGACAGTCAGTTGAATGAACTAAGCAAGGGAGACAAGGCTAGCGGCGGCCGAGGCAGGTACAACCTGAGGTCCGACAAAAAGACAGCAACACCTGATATTCCTGAGTAGCCCACTAGAACAGAGGAGCCAGCTAAGGAAGTAGCAGATGGTCACAGAGGTAAGAAGGTTCAACCCCTCTCTCCCATTATCCACCATCATGTTCTTGAAATAAGAGAAATTCCAAAGCCTGCATCTTCTTTTAATTTCGAGCATGAAATTCAAAAGATCAGAATCCATGTGCCCCTCACTGAGCTAATTAAGCATGGGGAATTTAAAAAATGCTTCTCTGAGCTTTTACCATCCGAATCCTCATACCTTCCCGCGGATTCCATAAACCTCCAAGATGAAAAGTCGGCTGTCGTCCTAGGTCCCATGGTAGAAGATAGAGATGATTCATCCCCTCCCTTCTACACATCCCTGAACATACATGATAAAGTGTTGCACAACTGCTTGATGGATTCAGGGGCTTCTCACAACCTCATGCCCAAAACTGTCATGGAAGATTTGGGATTAGAAGTCACCCGAGCTTATCATGACCTCTATTCCTTTGACTCTAGAAAGGTTCAGTGTCTAGGAGTCATCAAAGACCTGGTCGTGACCTTGTTTCATCTGCCCATGAAAAGTGTGGTCATGGATATAGTAGTGGTCGATGTCCCCCCCAAGTTCGGTATGTTGTTATCGAGATATTGGATAAAAATACTGGAGGGAACCTTGTAGATGGACCCCAAATATGCTACTATCCCAGTGTTTGGAGGAGAGCATAGAAGACTATACAGGGAAGCCTAATTGGCCTATATAATCAGTGACGAGGCCAACCCTACCAACCATCCCATTTTCGCCTTAGACACTGATTTAGGTTCCAGTGTGCTTCAACTCACCCATGCTCTCGAACCTCCTCTTAGACTCAGAAAGCAGCCCACCTTTTCCCCTAAGCTTCCTCCCTCCATCAACCCCATCTGGAAAATGTTCTTTGATGGAGCCTCTTCCAGGGAAGGTGCTGGAGCTGGGGTGGTTTTTGTGTCACCTGCTCAGGAAACCATATCTCTGTCATACAAATTAGAATTTGAGGCTACCAACAATGTGGCAGAGTATG
>ML791380.1:65416-81644 GCA_009831015.1 Picea engelmannii
AAAAGCAAAGCAAGGGCTCTAAAGCTCAAGGCGGTCAGGTATTGCCTCATTGACCAAACCTTGTACTGGAAAGACCCTCTAGGGGTATTTCTGAGATGCCTGGACCCACAGGAGGCCCAGAAGGTTATGTTTGATTTTCATAGTGGTCTTTGTGGAGGTCATCATTTCTGGAAGACCGTAGCCCACAAGATACTCCGAGCTGGGTATTATTGGCCCACTTTGTTCCCCGATGTTTGCAGAGAGATCAGAGCCTACACCAAATGTCAAAAGTTCTCAGGAAAGCAGCAGCTCAAATCGTTGCCATTGAAACCCATAGTAGCCTCAGCACCTTTTCAGCAGTGGGGGTTGGACTTCATCGGAGAGATTCATCCTCCCTCAAGTGGTCAACACAGATGGATCCTGACTGCAACAGATTATTTCACCAAGTGGATAGAAGTTGTCCCCACCAGAAGCGCATCACACAAAGTAATTATCAGCTTCCTGGAGGATATCATAGCCCGATTTGGCTGTCCCAGCAGAATCGTCACTGATAATGTTGCTTCTTTCAAATCTGAACCCCTAATTAAGTTCTACGAGCAGTTCCAGATCTCGCTAATTCACTCCACCCCCTACTATCCCCAGGGCAATGGTTTAGCGGAATCCTCAAACAAAAGCTTGATAAAGATCATCAAAATATTGTTAGAGGATAACAAAAGAGCCTGGGATTCAAAGTTGAAGTTTGCTCTGTGGGCCAATCGTGTCACAACGAAGAAGTCTCTGGGCACTTCACCGTTTCAATTAGTCTACGGAGCAGAGGCGGTTTTCCCTACTCAGCTCGCCTTACCTGTGGCGAAGTTCTTTCAAGACTACGAGGGAGAACCAGATCATATGATCAGAAGAATTCATCAGATAGTGGAAGTGCAGCAAATCAGAGAACAAGTGAGAAACGTGGCTTATAGTCATCAGCAGAAGATCAAGCAGGCTTTTGACAGAAAAGTCAAGAAAAAGGAGTTCGAGATCAGGGATTTGGTATTCAAGTGGGATGCACCCAGACAGGATAAAGGCAAGCACAGCAAGTTCGACGCCCTCTGGATCGGCCCCTTTAAAATCTCTGATATTTTCTCCAACAACACATATGGATTGTAGGATCTGGAGGGTGAAGAGGTTTTTAACAATCCAGTGAATGGGCATTTTCTGAAAAAATGTTTTATTTGAGCCTTAGACGGCTCCTCTGTTTGTAAATATTGTCTTTTAGTTCTTTGTTTAGTTTCTTTTTGTATGTTTTCGGCCTAATAAGTGACTCCATATCCCAACAGCAAGGCACTGAAGCTGCGGAATGAGTTCTTAGAGCATCACAGGGACGACTATTTCCCCCATGCAGCCTAATGTTAGCGATAATTCATGGCTTGGGCTCGAAAGCATTCGGGTCTACAAGTTACACGAGATGCGCCTGAACACAGCAGCGGAAGGATTTTGATTTCAATCAGCAAGTCAAGCGAGCGGGCGAAGTTTTTCCATTGGCAGCCGAGATCTATCCACGAAGCAGATCAACGGTTATTGGGATCTCGGAGTTGGCCGAGTCACGCCAAGTATAGCACAGAAGTTTTCAAAGAGGTGAACGGTCAGAAGTATCCATGGAGAACTCGCGAAGTAACGAGGGTCGTTGATCACGATTAGTTGATGCGTGGGTCCATTTCTTGAACTCGGGGTTCGTGAGTTCGGAGGGCGGACCATATCCTTTGGTTGTGCGAGATCGCGAATCACGAGAATCGTGGAAAGGAAAAGAGTCGTCGCCTCTCGAGATTTCACGGAGGGAGAGTGACAAGGTTCGACGCTCCAACTCGCGAGGTCGCGAGTAGCGAGAGGCACTAGCATTTAAGCCTTAGCCGACGGTTACGTGTGGAGGGCACCAACAGTAAAATGAGCTACACAATCTTGCCGAGAGAATCTCGGGCCCGGGCCCACGGCATCGCCAGGAGAAGTAAGAGCCCTCAGATCTCTGAGGGACATGTGGTGCGCGATTGGGCTCCATCGCCTCCTCGCCTCTCGCAACTTTAAAGAAGAAGAACTAGCTCCTCCCAGCCGCGAGACACGAAGTGCCGAGAGCATTCAGACCCGGGCCCACAAAGGTATCGGGAGAAGTAAGAGCCGTCAGATCTCTGAGGGACACGTGGTGCGTGATTGGGCTCCATCGCCTCCTCGCCTCTCGCAACTTTAAAGAAGAAGAACTAGCTCCTCCCAGCCGCGAGACGCGAAGCGCCGAGAGCATTCGGACCCGGGCCCACAAAGGTATCGGGAGAAGTAAGAGTCGTCAGATCTCTGAGGGACACGTGGTGTGCGATTGGGCTCCATCGCCTCCTCACCTCTCGCAACTTTAAAGAAGAAGAACTAGCTCCTCCCAACCGCGAGACGCGAAGTGCCGAGAGAATCTCGGGCCCAGGCCCACGGCATCGCCGAGAGAAATAAGAACCGTCAGATCTAGAAGGACACATGGTGCCAGATTAAGCCTTCTCGGCATATCGCTCATCGCAATTTCAATCAGCAAAGGTTATCCCTTTCATATTCGCGATGCGTCGAAAGCGTATGGTCATAGCCCATGGTCACTTGGGGAGAGGAAGGAGCTGCATAAAGAAGGTCTGAGGCACCGAGTTCAGTTGCAGAGGGGATCATTGCGACCTCCAGGCGCCATCATATCCGATCTCCTTACTATTTCTCACTTGGAGTAAATGACGGCAGGCGCGGGTGGTTGAGACTTCCTCTCATTCATTAAGTGAGGGAATGGAGGTTCTGGCAAGCCGTCTGCCCGAGGAGGTCTTGTGTATCGATTTTCTCAAAGAAGCCATGTTGAAGACCTCGATTCAACAAAGATGTATGTGCACACTAGCCCGACACTTAATGGCTCTGCTACTCTCCTTACAGGAGCCATGCGTAGTTAATATGGCGCTTAAAAGAAGATATCAGTACGAGTTTGACTGAAGTGAAGTGACACCAAGCCTTGGGTGACTGGGCACACCTCTGTGAGGAGTTTTTTCCTGAGTATATAAACTCATTCTTTGTATTTTGTAAGGATCGATGGTTGAGCAGAGCTCTCGGTTGTAAACTTTGTTGAAGCACTGTTACTCTAGTTATGTATAGACTTTTGAGACTTCTTGCCTTATGAATGCCAGTTGCTTTTACATCTTTGTTATACTGTGTTAGAACAGCTCGGAATTAGAGGATTCAGTCGAGTTGTAGCTGTTATAGGATGATGTATGTTGGATCACTGTAATAGTTACGTTGTCTCTGATCAATTCTTGTGATTTTCTCAACGCTGAGTGACTTGGAATTGGAGGATCCAGTCAAGTCCCTTTTCAGTTTCTTGAGACCCTGAACCAAGAGCATCTTGTATTCAGGGTCTTTCTTCTGCAAAGTTGTTTGTTCACCTTATTTACCAAGTCTTCCACCTGCTCATCTTTTAATCAACCCACTGGCTGATGTTAGATTAAGACCTCCTTCATCCCATACATGCTAGACTCAGTCCCTGAGTTAGAGTGATATCTCCTCGAGTCTTTATCTCCATTCGGTCACCCCTTTATAAACAAATTGTGACACTAAACTGATGGGTGTCGGGCTCTGCTCCTGCAAGCAATTCAGGAGTGACTTCCGATGCTAACAGGAGGTTAGACCAGTTGCAAGGGGATTCGTCCAAGCTCAAATATTTCAACTTTTACGCCACGGCCTCCAGGTACTCCATGAGATTTTTAAGCCCTGTTGAAGAACATTAAAAGGTTGTGCTTGTATTTCCCTTCCTAGGCACTGCGAATTGGTGATCCACACTACCAACCATCCCTTTTTTACCTCTGCAATCACAATTCTCATCCAACTCTAGAGCTCACATCTTCTTTTACTAAAGATTGATCAAACCTTCTTGTCAAGCCACTGTGCCTATCTCTTATTTGGATTTTGTTGCCTATGTCGCGAATTCTGCTACAGATCCCCTATTTTGTCATTGCAAACCCTGTACATCAACTCACCATTGTTATCTACTGACCTCACAACCTGTACCAGCTGATTACCATTAAGATTTCCTTTTTAATTTAAAGTCTAAAGTCTATCTATGTTGGAAATTGAAAAAAACCTTGCTGATAAAGTTGTGATGATTTTGCAAATGATGGTGAAGTGATAAACTAAATATTTTGCAATTGCTTTCTCCTTGCTTCTCCATTTTTATGTATGGTTTTCTTCCATTCCTAAGTATCAGCTACCCTTTCATAAGCATAGGGGTCAAATAGGTTGAATAAAATTAAAACCCTAGACAGAAGCCAGCTCTGAAAAAGATTATCCCTCCAAACGCTAAGACCTTTTTCCTTCTATTTTGCCTCTTGCATCACTCAAATTGTTGTGTTAGTTTTCTTCCTAAATCAACAAATGGATACACCACAGCAGAAGAAGGCTCACAAGGGTGGGGGCATAGTGAGGACTAAACCCTATGACATGCAACTATTTGTTGTTGAACCTATGATCAGAGAGGTCTTCCAAAGAGTTGGATGTTTCAATTTATGTCAAAAGATGCAGAGGGGGAACCCTGAGGCAGCTAGAGGGTTTTCCTTGAATTTTGATGGAACCAAAACTAAGGTGGGAACTCTTGAACTGGAAGTATCTGAAGCAACCATTGCATCAACTACTAAGATACCAAACACTAGCGAAAGATGGTTTAAATCCATGAATCCAAATGAAGTCTTCTCTAAAGAGTTCCTTAAACCAAAATGTCAGGGAGATAACCTATCAAAGGGAGTGCCTAGGAGCCACTTGTTTGAAGGATTTTATAAGATGCTAAGGGTGATCCAAAGATATTTCACCTATGAGGGCAGGTTCAATATGATTTACCAATACCACATTAGAATTTTGTTGCACTTCACAGGAAAAGACCTCATGAACCTCCCTTTCTATTTGTTTAGGAGTATTAGGAAAATGGATGACAGAGTCCAAGACAATTCTAAGGTTATGGACACAAGTGTTTTTCACTCAGGGTTGATGAAGATGCTTGTGATGGAAGAGTCGAAGAAGAGAAACATGGATTGGGAGCAGTTCATTGCCTCTGCACATTTGCAATTGAATGTTGCTCCTACTCCACAATCCAAAGTGTAGAGCCCTCTTCAATGTGGTAGCATTGTTCACATAGAGACAAGTAGAAAGAGGAAGGGAAAACACATTGTTGAAAATGATGAATCTCCTAAGGAACAAGAAGAAGAAGGGAGAGATCATCACTCTCCAAAGAGGGAATTTTCACCCCAACCAGCTCTAGAATTAACAGAAATTCCATCAGCTAAAGCCACGGGAAAAAAAGGAAGAAGGTTACTCTTCCCCTCACCAGCCACTGCAGTTAAAATTAAAGCTAGGAGGCCCTTCACCAGGTCATCAGTCAAGAAGGAAACTGTTGAAAAAGAGGTCATAATAGAAGCTCCTATCAAGAGGAAGGATAAAGGTAAAATTGAGACTATTGAAAAACATATTGAATTCATAAACATAACCACTCCCCCTAAGAACCCTAACTTCAAAAGACTTATCAGACAGATCAGAGAAGCCAGAAAGGAGATTGCTCACTTGAAGGGAGAAGGGTTGGCTGAGAGGAAAAATTTGAAATCTCTGATGGATATGTATCTGGACACTATTGATAAAGCTAGGTTTACAACAAAGAGATTTATGCCCCTCCATAGGCAGCTTAAGAATTTATACAGGCAGAACAGGGATTTATAATCTCAAATCAGAAAACTTAAGCTGATTTGCAACCTTTCAAGGAAGAGTTAGCCCAAATAAATTTGAATGTGTTGGCCCAAGATGCCACCAAAAGGAGTACCAGACTCAAGAAGTGAAGTGAAATGTCTTAAAGAATCTCAGTTTTGAAAGTGGTTATCCCTGCATTTTTGAAGATTTTAGGGAAAGCATAATGCCTATAGTTGAGTTTTCACTCATACACCATATTATAAGGCTTCTATAAGCTTACTTAACTTTGGGAAAAGTTTTTGGGTTTTTTTGGCTCAAACTGGACAAATTGGATAGATATAGGACATTTCGCAGCGCCTGGCGATACGAACTAGTCTACACAGTGGGACACTGCAAAATCCATTGTGAACTGGTCGACACAGTCAGACACTGCAAAATTCACTGTGAACTAGTCTACATAGTCATACGGTGCAAAATTCGTTGTGAAATCCGCTACAAACTGGATGATACAGTCAGTGCTACAGGATTCGCTGCAAACTCCTATTTTGATGGGTTCAAGAGGATCAATGGTCACCTGCTGGATAGTGGAGCATGGCACAACTATATGGAGGTCAGTTAAAGTTGGTGGATACCTGGAAACAAAGGAAATTCGCTCAAAGGACACCTCACTATGCCAGATTAGTGTGTTAGCATAGTTTCCAACATTAGCCTTTTTTATAGCAGTTTGTTTTTTCCACTTTGTACAGGTGTAAGATTTTCAGTTTTAGGTGGAAGAATCCTATGTTAGAGGATCAAGCTCGCATTGTATGAAATCATTCCTTGTTTAGGCTATAAATGCAGCATTAGAAGACATTTTGTAGGTTCGAATGGTTGACATAAAAGACATTTTTAGTGGTTTTAAAGAAACAAAGCTTACTCTGGTTTTGATGTATCAGACTTGATGAAATCTTGTTTAATGGAAGTTAACTTTATTTTTGCCATCTTATCTCTGTCACCCTGAAATTTTACTGTCATTGAAGGATTCAAATGATATTTTGTAGTTGTATGACAATGGATGTTTGATTGTGATATTGTTATAGCTTTCTCAGAGTTTTGTTTGCTTGGATTTAAGAAGTTCTTGTATCTGAAGAATTTCCCTCCTTTGTCTATTGGCATAGCCTGAAGCTAGTGGTAGATTCACTTCATTTTCTTACTAAGTCTTCCTCCTATCCACACTAATCCTCAAAACACTGATCTAAGTTAAACAATACCTCTTTTGTTGAAGCATTTCATCTAGAATTTTCTGTGTTTTGACATTGTTGAACTGAGTTTTATCCATTTGACACCACATTTTAAGACTTATCTCATAAACCTATTGATGGGTATTGAGCTTGCACTTTAGCAGTCAAAGTGTAACTTTCAGTGATAACATTTGGCTCCACGGGGGATGGCATTCTCCCTGTGAGCTACCAAGAACAAGCAGCTTCAATGTCTTATCCTAGGGCTATGGGGTCATTAATTCAATAAAAAGAAAAAGAAAAAGTGATATTTAAAATGGAGGGGACAACCACTCATGGCTTAAGAAAAATACTTATTCAGAAAGTTCCCATTAACAGGGCCACCAAAAAATTCAGAATCCTCCAAGTTCTGCAATTTTTAAGTATTATTTTGAAAAACTTCAGAAATCTTGAAAGGACATGTTATCGCACAGTTTGTAGCTAGGAAGAAAGGCTATAAAGTAGAAGGCCAAACTAGCGTAACAGGAACCTATCCCACCCAATGTCACCACGATGGGGAGGTTCTTTCTCTTTAGGGGGGTGAGGCCCAAGGGAGACGTCCCCGATGATCCTGGGGTTTTGAAGAGGCTAAAGGGTAATCAGATAATGACAAGTTTCCCCTTTCACAGATCACCACCAAAACAGATAGTCCTAGCTAAACAACCAATAATAAAGTAAAACCCAAAGAAATGTACCTTCCTAGAACAAGACAACAACAAACTGGCACGTGCAAGTTATTTCAATAGGTTAGTACTTCATATCAATCAAGAACTATCTGATAAAATTATAAGCAATTTAAATATAAATATTGACGGAGTCAATGTTTATCAATAGCAGTAAAAATCATATCATTTCATCAATAATTATTAGAATGATGTGGCATTCAATGTAATAAACCAACACTTTACTCAATTTATCCCTAAAACCACATTCAATTGCTCACAAGATGAAACGTTGTTGCAATAAAGATGAAATATCCAATAATGACGTCAACAACTTAAGGTTAGTAGGGTTAGCTAGAGTTAGGGTTAGTGTAGTTAGGGTTTCAATTCAAAATATTTGAGAGTGTTTAGATCAAGCTCTACTTCAACGTTGGAGGCCTTAGATCTGTGCCTTAGGGTTTAATGGAATCATAAGTGAAGGACGCAAGAGTTGAAGGGGATGAGATTTTAAAGGACTAGAGGGATAAGTTTTGAAGTACTGCTAAAGAAGGGCTTCAAAATCATAACCCTAGGGGAGAAAGGCTCACTCTAGTGTTGCTAAAGCAGGTCCTCGTGCTCTCTCCTCCTTCCCAGCAAACAGCTAGCTCAAATGAAATACAAAGTCAAGACAAGAGGGCTTAAAGAGGGAGAGTGTTGTTGAGGCAAGGCTCTTTCATCAAACCCTAAAAGAAAACGACCCTAGGTGTAGATGACCTAGGCCTGGGACATCCTCTTCCTCTTGAAGTCAAAATGGTACGGCTAGCTAAAGGGGGGAAGAAAAAGGAGTGTAGTTATGGCTAGGCTCTCTTCTTCTTCTTCAATGGCTAAAAGATTTTCTATCAAGGGACATGAGACAAGGACCTACTCGTGTGCTTGTCACCTAGGGTTTTGATTCAACAAATTATAAATACATGCAAGAAAATAAGACTACAACCATTCATTTAATAATTTTTGCAGAAAAATACTTACAATTCATCAAAAATAACCATGCAAACCCTAGTTGTAACACCTTCCTTCAAGAAAAACACCATAGAATGCCAAAAATCTCTTCCTTCAACAAGTGCACCTTCCTTAAATCAACCAATAACCCAAATAGGGCGCAAAAAATCAGACCTCACTAATCAGTGAGTTAGTTGTTATGATAAAATGAGGATCAAAATCCTCAATATATACTATATCATTGACCTAATTTTACTTTTTAGGCCATAAAAAGGCCGACAAGGCCATAATGTCAAAATCATACTATTTTTACATTAAATGCTAAGTAAAAACCCTAATTAAGTAGAAAAGAGAGTAAAATCCCCTTCAATGGAGGTGTTATCCCTTTCTAGGGCAAATGAGACATCCAAGAGCAAAATGTTAGCCCACCAAGGGCCTCTCCAACATGCCACACGTGCCACTGCTACCCAGTCTGCCTCCAAAAGCGTCCATGAAGCTGGATGATGTCATGGTGAAGATGGGGACATCCTAAGCCTTCCAAGGCTAGCGTTCCACTGAAAAGGGGTCATTCCCCCTAAGTCTAGTCCTGTCGGAGTGTCTCTGGTGGAACGTCCTCTTCCTCTCAAGTGCAAAACCCCTGATCAAGCTCTATCATGTCTCTGCCCCCTGATGGGGTCTCAACATCCATCTGGTGGGCTCTTCAGCCCCATGGAGGTCCGAACTGGTCATCTCCCCATGTATACGGGTCCAAATGGTACCTGTTCGTCGGGCATGGTCCTGCACATCAAAAGCTACGCCCTCCATGGGCTCATCAATCACAGGGATCATAGCAATGCCAATCACATCTCATCATCAATATTATTAAACATATGCATAAAACCCCTAATACATCGGTCAATAGCTCAAAGACACTACAAAAACCTGCAATACAAGATTGGAGAAAAGGACAAGGCGTCCTATTGGGATAGTGTCCACAAGAAAAGGAAAGTTTCCAGAAATATCTCATCCAAGCCATGTAAGTGAGGTGATGTGGTTAGGGGATGTCCAAACATGTGGGTGCAGTGAGGGCCAAGGATGCATAAGTGTTACCTGTGGGTGTCTTTGTAGAAGGTGAGTTGTACCTGTCATGGATGCATTTTTTCCAAGCCTATTCTTGCCTTTATTCTTTTTATTCTTGTTTTATTCTTTTATTTGTTTTTTTTTTGTTCAAGAACTAACCAAGGGACACTACCTTGGTATGGTGACTAGAGCTGATAGCGTTACCCACAAGTACTTTCACATAGACGAGAAGGTCGGCTTGTGATGAGACCCCCTGTCCCTTGGCCATGCAACCAAAGTTCATTGCCCTGGCGTGGTAACTAGATGGTGGCAATTCCATACTGTTAGGTACCCATGGACCTAATAGGTTGGCCCATGATGAGATCCCCTATCCTCTGACTAGGTCTTGTTTTGTTATTTTCTGGGTCCCTCTTGTTTCTTGTTGAGAGGCTTTTTACTGCCTTCTCGGGGATCCCTGGGTGAAGCATCTCGAGGTTTTATTTCTAGGATTTTGTCTTTTACCAGCTGCTTTTACCTTCTGGGCCTTTAACCCCTTCTTCCCACGAGATAAGGTGCAATCACGCAAATAGGTCAACCCAATGCTCGGACAAGGGGAATGGGATAAATGAGCGAGAGATAAGATGAAACAGTGGTTCTATGATAGGAGCGGATGATGGCTTTTCAAAAATTCCCCCAGTGGAAAACCAAGACCTATGGGCAAAGGCTTTCTAGGGGACCCTGTCAATTTCCCCAAGCATGTTCAAGTGGGCTAATGTAAGATCCAAGCATTTGTTAGAGATAAAAGGAATCAGATGCATATATTTAAAGGTTTCAATGATCAAAAGTGACACATACCATGATACCTAGACCAATTACCTCATGGAGAAAGAACCTCTTCTGATACAGGATCAAGCCGATGGTGATGGATGTTGCTGCCACTGACAAGACAAAATATGATGAATGAAGAAAAGGCGGACCCTCTAGGGCCATGCTCAGGTCAATCCTGCTCTCGGTACTCCATGTCTAGGACATGTGGGCCTCGAGACATGATCTCCTAGTTGTTAGCACTTGGTAAATTTCCTAGAGGTTGAAACAGAAGAAATCTACAAAGGTAACTTTATCCAACCACTTTTAAAGCTGGGATCTAGCCTTTCCAGCTTCAGAGAGGGATCTCTCTATAGGATTTAACTATGTTTTTAATTTAGATATTAGGCTAGGTAAAGAAATCGGTAGGTTTGTTGTCAAAGTATGTTTGAATTTGGTTGAGATGGTCTACACCTCCATTGGGCTATGGGTTCTGTATTTAATTAAACACGAAATACAACCAGAAACGAGAAAAGAAGACTTCCACAGGGTGAGATAATATAATCACTGGATCTTTTAATAGCTTAAATGATGGACAGAAGAAAAGATGAGAAAGATATATTCAACTAAGAAGCATTTAAGAATTTCTTAATCGAAACATCAGAAGATAAACATTAAAATCTTTTAGAGTCGGGAACAGGGTATCTAAGATAAATCCTGCAACATACGTTACTCTTAAAGATTAGTTTCAGAAAACAATATGATCACAATGCAAGAAAAACATTCAACTTAGAAAAGAAACATCACCAGTGAATACACGCAAGAATCCTGTAAAAGTGCCTCCTTTTTATTAATGGCAGATCTCTTCAAAAATAGTACAGTCTGATAGCGTCAGGGTGTGAGAATCAACAACCCTCAATACTTCAAAAGGTGAAGTATTTATAATTCAAATTACAAACATTCCCGTCATAACTGATCAGGACGTGCTCATTCTATTTTTAGCCTAACTAATTTAACTAATCAAACTGCTTGATGACTCGGTGCAACTGCACGCGGAATTTCTGGGTAGACCGTTGATGAAGCCTTTGCACGACCTCGTCTGACTGGACGGGTGAATAGACCTGGACAGCTCATCGGCTAATCGAGTAGATCGTAGAGTTCCTCCCATCTGATATGACTAGGCATAGTGACTTTGAGCAGTTTCTGATACACTTCATCCATTTCCGTATACTTAGCGAATGTAGGCTTAGTGAGGAATATGTATCGAATCTCATGTTGGATACTGATGTCCAACTGAAGAGCGTCCAAGAATGCTTTGTCGGTGATGCTCCCTTGTATGCTAGAAAACTTTGAACTGTCCTTAGACACTTCAGACAATCTCTTTTTGTAATCTGGGAGTGTCATTAGTTTATCATTAATGACCTTCAGACCAGGTAGGCCTTTCTTTTGGAGAGCATCAATCTTATTGAAGAACCTTTGTACTCCCTGGTCCATGACGCAGCATTAATCCTCTCTTGGTCAAAACCCTTTTGACCTCAAGGATGGTCTATGTTCTGTCTTCTATCTTCAGCTCTTCTAGCTCTTCTCTAGTTTTGGAATTGAGGAATTTGATGATATCATTTGCCTGAGTTGGTCTATCTCCCAATTCTACTCTGATTTTCTCAATGGCCTGTTTTCTCCTCTGGACCAACTCATTCTGTTCAAACATAATTTGGATCATGGGCCATATCTCATTTATGGACTTTGTGATGTATGTCCATACATTCTCTTTGACTTCAGCCAGAGTCTTCCCTGCCATTGTTTGCTTTTGGAGTTGCTGTAGTTCCTTCTTGAGTTGTTCAGTTACCTGTTTTTCTCTGGAGAGACTGGTCTGGAAGGAAATTTTGAGTTCTTGGAGGTTCTCAACTTCCTTCTTAAGTCTGTTGATTTCTGTCTCTTGCAGGTTCATCTTTTCCATGGATTTGGCAAGGTCAGTTGTCCCCTCTTATGGTGTCACTGGTGTTGCGGATGGAATTGTTGTCACTGGTGTTGTGCTTGTCCCTGAGATTGGGATGGCATTCAATGGAATGGCTTCCATAGACTTCAGCTGCTCTTTCTCCTTTAGCAGTTTCTCCATCTCTGCTTCCATTTCTTTGAGCTGGGCGTTTTGCTCCATGAGAAGCTTTAGCAATTCGTCCTTCTCGCCTTCTTTCTCTGCTATCTCCTTCGCCTGTGAGTCTTCTGTAGGCGGGAGCTTCAGCTGTTTCCTTAATGAGGTGATGTCTGCATTCTTTTTCTTTATCATCTCTTCTGTAGCTTTGACATTGGAGGGGTCATAGCCGATCTTGAGGACCATCTCCTCCAAAGTTTTGATTCTGTTGTCTTTTGCAAAGGATGATATCTTCTCCAGCTTGAGTTGTGTCTGAGCATTTTTTAATGATACCTGAAATTTTGCTGCAGAAGCTGAAGAATGTGCCAATGTATGAAAAACCATCTCCCCTATTTGTTTATGCAGATCCATCTGATATGCTGGGTGCACGTCCTTCGTCTAGAATTCGAAGGTGGCCCTCTTGTAGTCTGTGATTACCTTGGGGTTTGGTACCTGCGCCTGGAGGAAATCCATGTGCATCCTGGCCTTTTTTGTGTCAAATGCAGAAAACAGCCTATGTTGTGCAGTTGACGTTTGCTTTCAAAACTGAGCATAGGTACTGCTGGTAAGAGTCTGATTCTTTTTCTTAATCATCTCGTACTTCTCGAAGATGCTCAATTTGGGCCCAGTCTTGCTCGGCTGAGTATCCAAGGGGGAGCCTAAGGATTTCTTCGGTACTACTGGGGTGATTTCCTTATGAATGGCCATCCCGAAGGGTGGAATAATAGGTTTAACCACTGTGGTAGGCGGGACTTCTATTTCTCCAGTTGGACCGGGAACTGTGGTTGTCTTGGGCCTCTTAGTGTGCAACTGGAATTCTTCGGACGACACCTCCGTGACAGGTGGAGATGATTCTTGTCGAGGCCTTTTTTCCTTAGGGGCCTGTGGCATGGAAGTTGGAAGTACAGTGGTCGGGGGAACCTACTGTTCCACTTTGACCAAGGTGTCAGGTATCCACACTGTCTGATTGGAAAAATTTTCAATCTCGGGCACGGACTCATGAACATACAGGATGTTTTTATTTTTCACCCGCATTTCTGAAATGATCCCGCATGGATCATAGTGCCATGGGAAACTCATAAAGAATTTCATTTCTTTCAACATTCTGTCAACTTCTTCTCCGGCGCCTCGACTGTTGCAAATGAAGGAGCCAATCTGCCCCTTGATTCTAAGTTGCTACTTTTTCTTCAGGGAAACAAAATGAATGTCATCTGAATTCATGATCTGTCTTATATACTCTAATGCAAAGATTCTTACCAGCACATACTTTGGCAGCTTGTAAGGTGCCAATTCGCACCCGAAAACTCTGATCTCGGTGTGGTTTTGATACAGGTACCAGTCTCCGGTCTTTGAGCTATCCGAAAGATGCAGAATTCTCTGGACTTCGTCGTTTATTCGTGGCTTGAGCCTGCCACTCAAGATGCTTACCACAGGGTGGTAGAAAAGATCAATGAATGCCTTGAAGCTATACTCTGTGGATTTATGCTTCAACAAAGATGTCCATGCTATGACTGGCTGAGGCCTTCCATCTGCGTCCATTTTCTACATAGAAAAACTGAATTTATTTGCTTGATAGAAAACAAACATGTAGGACAATATAGACGAGTATCTGAACATGCCTTCCATGCCAAAATTCACGAACTGTTAATGAATATTGTCGGCCAAGAAGGTGCTGAAATCAAACTGTGTGGTGGGTTTTTCATCAGTGGAGAAAATGGATAGAAAACCCAGAATGGGCTCATCTACCCACTGGTCGGAATAGTACCCTAACAGAGCACAAAGGGAGGAAATGACTTGGTTTCCCTTGGTGGAGAACATGGACGACGAGTAAGGGGGATTAGTGGAAGGGAATTGAGCGGAGGTGGGAAGGAATAGCTCGAATATTTGAGCTCTCTGGGGAAAAGTCATTTTCTGGTACAACTCTATGAGGATTTCTAGGTTGAAAGGAGAAGCAAAATCAGCTTGGGGAATTTGCATCATCTGGTCTATGTCTTCGGGAGTGATGAGAAATAGGGTGTCTCCGGATGAGGATATGACGGCTCTTTGTTCGGGGATGTAGTGAGCTTGGCATTTAAGTGCGAATTCGGGGAAATGATGTATCTGGGGAAAAAGGTAAAGGGGCAAATTGGACTCCCAGAGTCCAATTTCATCACTCTGGTCCAGGAAAACCTCCCGGAGCCATGACTGGAGGTCTGAAAAATCGAAATCACACTTGGTATCAGCGATCAATCTGTCTTTGTCAACCAATGGGATTTTGTCCAGGTCGACAGGAGGTGGGAGAAAAGGATTCTCCTCTCCTTCTGCTTGTATTGGCTTTGGCGCCATCTCTGCTACAGTACTTGCAATAAACACGACGTTAGTAGGGTCGACTGACTGTGGATGAAGGCGACGGGAATGCAATGGAGGAGTATGAGGTAAATTTTCTGGTGCGATGGGAGAAACATGAATGTAGAGGAAATAACGGTAGTTTTATTTAAAATTGGGGTCGATTGAGCACGGGAGACAGGTCAGCAGGATAACAGGTGTGTTATCCCGTAATAAATGAATCAACGAGCCACTTGGGGGTGAGATGGCGGGTGACGGTGGCCAAAACATACAGATGAGTGACGTGGTTGATAGGGATTGGAGGTGGAAGTCGCAATAAGGGGTTGGTCATGAGTGAACAGGGGTAGAGGACTGACAGCAGTTATGGGACATGACATAACTCAGGAGCAAGTGGAACAAGTGGGAGATGATGTCCTTGAGTGACGGGGGCTGTCAGATAGCAGATGGGGGATGGGACTTCGGATCAATAGACTGACGCCATGTATGACCAGGGCCCCACGAGAGAAGAATAACAATTTCAGACCCCCCCCCCCTTTGGTTAAAAGCAGAACATCAAGGGGGGTCCGAAAACCATTTAGGGTCGTTGATCTAGGCGCCCATTTCCTGGCCGCGGATCTTAGCGCATCGTTTATCTCTCATTTCGGACCNCCCCCCCCCCCCTCCATTAAAGGCAGAATGGACGGGGGGGTCCGGAATCAAATCTGGGCCTTCGATTTCAGCGCTCGTCTCTGGGCCGTCCAAATGTGCGCAATTCTTATTACCGATTCCGGACCCCCCCCGGTTAAAAGCAGAACGGTTGGGGGGGTCCGGAATGCTCTGTGCACCGTAGATCTGGGCGCCACGATCTGGACCGTCAAAAAGTGCATGGAGCATAAATCAGGAGCGAAGAAACATGTGTTGGGAAAACTTAGGATAGGTGTATCTTATGGGTTTTTTCCCAAACTTTTCACATAGACACCACCAAGGGACTTCGACCAAACTATCCTTTAGGCATTTAAGACATGGTGCAACATTTTTCATCAAGCTAGTTTTATTGGGGTGAAACAAATGAAGCAATTAACCTACATGCTAACCTATCTTCCTAGGACAATTAACCCAGATTAAACTGTTGGGTTAAGAAATTACTCTACCTTAGGGCTATCTGACCAGGATTAGACAGTCTGGTAAGATTTATTCACTAATCTAACCTAAACACTTTGGATAAGATTAAACTGTTTAGCCAAATCATTCACTACCCTATCAACATTAAATTTAAAAAGAACCTGGCCATGCTTGAAAGGTATGGCCAAGTTACTATTATTGCATGGGGCTTTTGTTTCAATTCTTTTATGCCCTCTTTTTCTTTTCCTTTTTTT